>JAPMAE010007888.1:0-10221 GCA_036584705.1 Rhyacophila sp. 25_7 | reverse complement strand
GCCGAAAAAAGAGAAAAGAATGACCATACAGTGGGTCATAAAGAATTGTAATGTATATTGCGATGATTATTTTTCATCATTTAACATGCTTATATCACAGCTTTTGACGTTTTGCTTTGTTTATATAATCTTACTTATTGAAATTGAACGGGACAAAAAATGTAATCTACAATATCAAAAAGACATTTATGGTTTGAAAAAATCTACACATTTAATAGCTATTGACAGATAGATACAATATTATTTATTTGAATTAGTATGTGGATATTAATAGCATATAATTATAATTACCATTCGAGTAAGTACCTATGCATATTGTTTATTTATATCCATTAAGTATATAGACAGAAGTAAAGTTATCTGATAATATTTAAATTATTCTGGATTTTAAGAATATAAAAGAGACTGTGTTAATTATATTATAAATGAATGTATTTAACATAGTGAAGGGACAAAAATGATTGGCCATCTATTAAAAATTAACTACATATAACGCAAAATGTTACATAACAATGACTTCAAAGGAAAGAAAACTTTTTACATATCGTAATAATCCCTCTTGCAGGATTTTTACAATTATTAGAAGAACATGTAATTTTATTAGTGAAGCGATACGATATACGAGTAGATATTTATCTATGAGAGGTTGATTTATTCATTGCCATGCGCTTGTTTTATATGTGAAGAAAGCAGTTTGCAATAGCACATCGATAAGCATACAACATTGACACGATAGAAGAAACGCAAAAGTAATATTATTAAAAATGTTTTAAAATAAGACAAAAGCAGTTTCAAAATATTTTTATCGATTACAAAAAAAGGTCTCAGGAGATATTACATTTTATAAAGTTATTAAATATTTATAGATAATTATTTACTCAAATGATTTGGTGTGAGTACACTGACAGATAACTATAAAATAAGGTGGAGATTCAGTAAATTTTTAGGACATAATTTCGTTTTAAGTCCTGACTAAAATCTTTGTTTCATTATATTGAGCAATGTTAGGAATTTGGATGATATTTTGTTACAATTAAATTATTATTGGATTCATTTAAAATTATATTTTCAGAAACTTAAAAGTAAAATGTTTCTCCACCGGATGGATTTGATTTCATACAACTCAAATGTGTGCAAAGAAACAACGCAAATACGTCAAATTAAGAAAGTTTACTTCAGACGCCAATTAACTTCTACCCCAAGATTTTATGCAATTTAATGCATTGTTTGAATCAAAGCACTGATAATTACAACATTCACTTTTTACCAAGATATCACAAGCGTATGCAATAATTTTACATGTAATAAAATATGAATAAAAATATTTTTCAATTTTAGATCAAAGAAAAACTTTTCATGTTTTTACTTTTGTTCAGTGAAAATTTTACTTAACAATTGAAACCGTCTAGTTAGATATTTGAAGATTGAACATTTGCAAATCGTGATATTTTAAAGGTAAGTAAGTTACTTTGCATTCAGCTGTATAATGCTGTTCATTATACATTAGAATCTATAAATTGACAAGAAAGAATTTTTATTTAATAAATTATATATCAGAGAAGTATAAAGAAGAAAATAATAATATTATTACAGGACTTGTTATGCCAGGTGCTTACTTTGTGAACATAAAACACATGAAAAAAATGGTGAAACTATAATTGATATTTATGTATTAAGTTTTACGTTTAATAAGAATATTTCACCCGAAGGCTGGACATACAACAAAACACACAATTAAAAAGTAGTATTACTTAAAAAGTTTTTGATTTTACCTGAAAAAGTATGAAAAATAAGTTTCGTCACATCGTTGAATTTACTATAGCTTTTGGCAATGATTTATTTGATGAATGGAAAAAAATCTTCATTATTTATAAAATAAAAAAAATCATGTAAATGGTTGCGTTCACATATTGAAGAAAGTGTATAAATAACTGAAAACTGCGATGTGATTTGAACAGTGATATTGTTTCAACACATTTATATCGCCAATAATGCTATAAATGAATTGACCTCTCGAAAATGTCAAGTGAATATTAATTGAAATATAGACACATAGGTTTTATAGATACAATGTTAAAAGATTAAATTTATTATCTAAACGTGAGAAACAGAATTACCATTACATATGATACAGAAATAAGAGTTGAAACAAAGGTAAGTAAAATAATAATTGTATTAGTTAAGCATTAATTATACATTATTGCTTCAATTCATTGTTTTTTTTATATAATCAACATTACAAAAGGTATCGCAGTAAACCAGTTACGATACACTTTCCGAGTTGTAAGTATTACTTGAAATGTCAATACTTAATCAAATATGTATATTTTTAGGTTATATATTTAATAATAATATACTATAAAGTTTTCATGTGTAACAAATAGTTTTAACATTCTAAAAGCTAAATTTTGACAACAAGCGCTGTTTTTTTAGTCTTCACCATTTCGTTTAGCTTAATTATCTTTGCTCTTCTTACCATTCACATACAAATATTTGATTTTACCATTTTGTAATTTTTAATTTACCCCTCTCAAGAAAGAAAATGGAGAACATTTTCAAGAGATGAACTGATAGAGAGATAAGTAATATTTCCATACAATGCTACCACAGAAGAAAATCATCGGAAAGGCAACTCAGTTCAATCAATGAAGACGAGTTCTGAATCAACAAATAATGCAGCATAAACGAAATATTCCGTTCAATGATTGAATGTAACCATTCATTTATAATAATTATAATTATACAAACATTAGTTAATTGAACAATATAGAAAATTGATAAGTTATTACAAATTGACGCTAATTCCATGGTACAATGAACGAAGAATGTTTGAAGCTGAATCCAAAAATAATTTAGTACAAATGAAATATAAAACTTTCAATTAAAATGAAACTGGTAAGTAAGCAAACAATAATCTGTATTATTTATTATAGGTTTCAACTATCAAGAAAATTAAAACCAGATTGCAAACAATAAAAAAGTTTCATTGTATATTTGACAACAGTAATTAATATAGCAAGCTATCTTACTGGATTTGTTGGACCATCTACTTCAATTTCGTGAGAAGTTTGTCTAATTGGTGAGTATGATTCGACTAAATTGAAAGCAAATTATTTTTAGATAGATAATACGCAATAATGTAATTGGATATAAATAGTATGACGTTACGAGGGGTACATTGAATATACTAATTTACACAACCGGGAATAACACCACTTGACAGTGAATAGAATAATATGACAATTTTGACGTTTTATTATGAAATCATAATGTAAATAATATGCCTTTGAAAATTAATAATACAAGTGTGGTATCAATATTGATTTCTCCGCAGACAATTTAATTATAGCGTCATCAACCATTTTCTAAGGGCACGTCCACACATAACTAAGATGACAACAACAAAAGAAAACATTCAGCCCAATATTTTTAATGGCAGTTGTTCGTTTTCCAAGAGGGAAATGATTTTATATAATAAAATAAAACTTAAAATGGTTGAGTTACAAAATTTATACAAAATTGTTTTGGAATGATTCCCTAAAGGTTAACGATGTTTGTTTAATACCAACAATGCATCATTTGAATCTAGAATTCTTTAGGAAACAGTCAAATTGCAATATTTCTACAACCATCAAACGGGTGGAACCCCTAGTCGTATCTTTCAGTATATAACTAAGTATCTATTGTTGATGTGTCTATGACAGCTGACAATGTTTCGGTGATGGCAGTTGTTAATGCTGCGGTGACAACACGATGGTCATACAATTATTATTAGCACCATATTTTGAGAACGATTTAAAATAAATAGATCCACAAAAATTTCATGAAAACATTTGAAAAACAGTATAAAATCGAACATGATACTAACCGATAAAACCAAAATTATTACAAACATTGACAACTCTTATATAAAATTACAATAAGTGTTAATGAATAAAAATCATATATTAAACAAAAACATGTTAAATAGAAAAAAATCGAGACAAATATCTTTCCTGCTATCTCGTGTCATAATCTATTTATTTTGGATTGTTCTTGATGTAATTTTTGTTAAATTAATATTGGTGGTGTTGCCACATTGTCAAGTTGGTATGGGCCAATGGTGTTAACTTTTCCCTTTCAGCTTGCTTTTGGATGTCATCTGTACATAGGTTTTTCACTGCATCACACATTTACTTTCGATTTGAGATTTTATTTCATTCACCTGCGTTTCAATCGTATTTTTCAGCTCTGAAAAAAAAACACAATTTATTTAATACTTTTATAGTAAAATAATACAAACCAGCGGTTACTAAACATGGCCATCCAAAAAATGTTACCTTGGATCGAAAATTTTGGGAACTATGAGGGTCGTATAAAAATGTTATAATCATGATACTTATTGGAACATACATTATATATAGAAATTTACGGAATATTAATATTTATTTTTTAATCCACCCTTACATTTATACAGTAGTTTTTTGAAAATCTTTTCAATTTTCTGCGATAATTTCTAAAGTTTTCTGACAAAAAAACATCTAGTCTTAAACGATAAATGCATAAAATTCATTTTCACATTGTGGAACAATATTTATAACAGTATCGTGAATTTACAATCAAACTTCAATATATTAATATTGATATTTCTTATAGGACCCAGTAAAACATCATGGGCTCGATCCAGTCCATTTTTCACAAAGTTTAGTGATCCTTGGAGACAGTAAAATATAATTTGCGTCTTCGTAATTCTCTAAATGTATTATAAAACGGAAATTTAGGATATATAATAAAATCAAGTATTTCATTCTTATATGCAAGCAAATCTTGTGACTTTTGCGACAAATAAAGAAAAAGACTGACTGGGACCCGAAAGAAGGACAGCAATGAAACACATTTAATAAAATGATTACTTGTGAAATCATCTTGGTCTTCAAGTTCTGCTTCGGCTGCAAGTTCTTCAGGAGTCTTTTTCTTGCGCATCAGAGGATTATCAGGCTCTTGAGGCATTTGCTCCACTACTTCTTCACGTTTCTTTATGTTGTACTGGAACAATATAAAAAAAAATGTTAATTCTACTCGTATCTCATCATTCCATTTTATTTAAAATTTACCAGTATACAGTCATAAAAATTATTCCTCATAAGTTTCAGGACAAGAAAGTCATTCAATAAAAATTTACTTTATGTATACTTTTACAAAAGTGTTTATTGTAAGTATGAAGGAATAATATTATATTTATTTACTGATTACGATATACAGTGTAAATAATTACAAAATAGTATCAGAGACTCATAGTGAAATGAGAATTAAAACTCTATTGTTCCATAGAAAAATACTACGTTTGTATAATTTAACGTTGAAAGTAAATAAACAAAAAACTTAGTTACTTTTTGGTTAATACAAAATTGAATTAACGTTTTTATTATTTTGATTCTATAAATGAACTATTAGCGTGTTTTTTGTGCATTTGATTTCATATCTGCGTTTTTATTTATAGCGGCATCCCACGAGAGATAAATTATATAATGTGATTGTTAAATAAATGGAATCAAATACAAAACAAAAATACGATTAGAAAACGGTAATAACATACATAAAACTATTATTAAAACAGCCCTATGCGTAACTAGACAAGCAAGTAAGCGGATGGAAAAATGCTTGCTAATTGGGTCCCTCAGGGAAAAACCTTAAGAACTTTCATGCAGGTCCTCGGCTTTTTTATTCGTTTTTTGCTTACAATTTTATTGTTTTGCCAAAAAAAACATACTATCGAAAGAATGCTCTAATAAAATGAATGTAATACGAATACTCAAAGATTTTTTTTATTGACTGCGTACGTTTCTGAGCATTGTCATAAACATATAAAAATAGCGCTTTTTTTGTAAAACATATTACATAACACGAGTATATGTCAATATAATTAGTTGCTGTAATTTGAAAATAGAATGATTTGTAGTATGAATTTTAAGTTTAATTATCAAATGCACACGAATATAATTTTTACTCGAGATAACAGAATAAGAAGAATAAAAGATCGATACTTTATAAAATTGGAACCTGGAATTTTTAGAAGATCGTAGGTTAATTTTAAATTTGGCTGAAAGACAATAATAGTTTCTGCTACATTTACATGTATACAACATGAATTCTCGTATAAAATCATATAATTACACTCATAAATATTATTTATCATGAATTGATGTAATTTAAACATAAATTAAATTTGTCTCAAATATTTCACCAGGAAAAATATGTTGACATAAGGACAGTAGAAAACTCGACAACTTTGAATTTTAAATCTGTGCCGTGTTGCCATGGATAAAAATCGCTGCATATTTTCCGGCATTATTGGTTTTGTTATTCCACAGCGCTTTTGTTTTAAGTACGGTCGTCACCAGAATTATAACCATGGGGACGCTACGATCATCGAGACAAGAAATAGCATTGCTTTCACATACTATTATCTTGCAAACAAAATAGGTTAAGAAGATTCGTACAATGACGTCAAACCTGATTAATGATATTGTCTGAACTGAAATATTATTGTATAGCTAGTATTTCTTATTTATTTTGTTATGGAAGACTTTTGTATGTTAAACTGTATATTTTCTTACAAATTATCCATAAATGCGAATATGCACACTCAAAATCTTCATATATATAATTTTACGTGAATCTTATACGTATTTCTCCAGGTACAGACAAAAAACTGTCATGAAATTTTACAATAAGTAGAATAACTGTTTACTCTTGCTGGAGCAACCTTTGAACTCCACGTGAATGTCTGGGACTCACAGCTGACTCGGTCGAAACCAAATTTCATCTTTAATCGCCTTCACAGTGACAGTGCTCTACGGTAATGAATCATGTCACCCTACAAAGTCTCAAAATAGTCATACCGCTTTGAAAATACATGCCTACGGCGAATTTTAGGGATTTTATGGTACGACGATATGCAACAAGAGGACATGATAAGGGAATGGACTACACAGTATCTCTTTACATTCAAAGTATAAATGACACGTTTGACTTTTAGAATTATTTTTATAATAATTAACAGTACATTTTGTCTGGATGGACTTTCATTTTATTTATTAGTACTGCATAGATACGTACATTATTAAATATTTAATTAATAATTTGATAGAAAAAAATATTTATTTCATTAAGCTTAGTTAGATACATCAATTAATTTTAGTATATGAAACAACATTCTTATATAAGCCACAGTGGGGAATTTAAAACACAATATTATTAATATAATGTCCAATACTTGACGTTACGAGTACTTTGATTATTAGGCTTAACTTAATTTCATATATGAAAATTTTATGTTAAAAATAATATAAAAGTATGTTTATAATATTATTTACTTTTCAAGCTGTGAAAAAAATGAAATTATGATGCAAACAGAGATTTGTCAAAATAAAGCGATTTTACTAATGAATATCCTCTAACAACATCTGTTCCAATTACATGAGATTGAAAATTTGATATTTGTTATTATTTAATGTCATAGATAATATTAAGTAGGTAAGTCCCTTTCATGAAAAGCTTTTCACCAACTAATATGAGAGAGACTCTGAGCCTTCTTTAGCTTACGCGGCATGGTCGTATCAATTAATTAAGTCTAAGACCCACCGCAGAACAGATCGGGATAATGACATATAATTGACCGCCATGATTTCCCGAAGGAGTAAACCGCTTTCTAACAAGCGCGCGGTATTATTTTTTCCGCTCATTTTTTCTTTGTTTTTCCGTTGGCAACATTTTTTTATCAACTGCCAATATGGTGAGTCTGTGATCACATCACTGCAATAGCAAATCATTTTCAAATCAATCGCATAAATGAAAGTTAAAATATATTAAAAATAACAAAATTGCACTTCGAAAATTATTTAATATGTAATGAATAATAAAGAATAATTCACACGTTTTACTGCGATAATCATAAGTAAAATATTTCAAAGCATATGCACATTACCCATATGTATACGAGTACATATGTGGTACAGTTTAGTTGGAAAATTTTATTATATACTGAGATGCAAATGAGTATACTGTATTAACTAATATAAGATACATAATAGTTTTAATACTGTTTCACTATTTATTTTATGGACAAAGAGAAAAAAAATATTTGTATTATTAAATAAAAAAAAGTGTTTTTTAGAGATTTTATGCGAAGTTGACATTAAAAAAATTCAGCAAAATGTATTAAAAAGAGATCATCATTGAGAATCGAATCAATAATTAGTACTCAATAGCTAACGGAAGAATTATAATTTATGCGAATCGGATCAATGTGATGGCATCAGTCTCAAAGCAATAAACGGACTATAAAATGACCGCATTTTTTATTGCGATTATAAAAATATTTATGAATTTTTAAATTTTGAAAGCTCGTATTAAAAATCGTTTAAGCTGAAATGGCTTTTTTATCAAGACATTTTTTATTTTTGAGGTAAACCTTAATTAAAAATAAATTGAAAAAAAAATTCAGTTGTGGTTCATCGATTTATTATGAAATAAAGTGATTAAATTACAATTTATGTATATATTCAGGGAAAATATTAAATTTATTATATTTTTGTGAAAATCAATGTAAGGTATACGATTTGAACAAAGTTTCTCAATTATTCTAAACTTGGCACGTAGGTGCCGGAACACTGTATGTACGCGCCAGGATAAATCAAACACATCGAAAATTTCTAACAACGATTTCTCATAAAATAAAAATATTATTGTTCTAACATGCACGCCGAGTCTAGTCTCAATGTATTGGCTTTAAAACCAGTGACGTACCCATATGCAAGTACTACGTACGGAACGTCGCTTCTAAATATTTTTATTAATTAAAAAAAACGAAAAAGTCTTAAATATAGTTATTTTCGCTGATTCGTACATTTTACTTCTATAAAAATGAAAGATACTTAATAGATTTCACAAGGGTTCCCGTTATACTGGACCTTTATACGAAGATTTCATAAAGGTCCCTCATGTATAATCATGTCGTCACGGGTCTTGGAAATGCGATAACTATGCCACTTAATGATCAAAACAAACATAAATGCGCTTCCCAGCATCTACGAGTACATATAAATATATAAATATCCATATATGCGTTACCCGGCGTTATTAGGCATCCATTATTTAAAAAAAATATTTGAACCTTTGCCCACTCACTATGTCATATTTTCAAAACTGTCTTAAAATTGTCTCAATGGTTGTCGACTTTAACACTAGTGTGTATTATATTCTAATATATTTGGTATAAAAATAGTAAAGTAAATATTAATTAAAAATGAGAATATACGTAAAAACGTGTGCCTATGAGAGATTTTAGATTAGTGTGATATTTTTTTAATTTTAAACTTTTACGAGTACATAAATAAACATATATTGGACAAGTAATAAAGTTATGAAATAAGTAAAATAAAAGTACAGACTTGGCGTACTTGAAGTACTTATTCTCTTGACTTTGTATAATAATTGCTTAGAGAACGTACATAGAAAAGTTGTACAAAAGGTCTATATAATAAAACATAAAGCTGTGACCTCATCTTTTCATATATGAGACATAGTCAAATACCCATTCAGCGCTAAAGCCTACTCGAAAACACTTTGCACTATGTTCATAAATGAATTTCTTCTCATTACGTCAATGGAGCTGGGCTGAAAGAAAACGATTCTTAGTGAGGGAAGCAATTAGAGTAAGTCACTGCGTTGACAAGGATTTTTTCAAAGTTAAACACAGGACGAGGTCTGCTTGGAAAAGAAATAAAAGAGGAGAGATTTCTGGGCTGAAATAAACGCAAAGTTTGCTGCTGAAGAATTAAGTTTCACGTCTCATTCTCGAAGTACGTTGACACTAATAGGCTTACGTTAAATAGTAAAAAGAGAATTCTTAGACATTTTTAAAGCATCTATATATGCCTAAGGTTTATGGATAATAGATGTTCTTTGAACTAATTAAATTATTAAAATATATCAAATATTGGAACATACGATGTAAATATCGCACAAACAAAACAAGTAAAATATAATACATACCATATTGTTAAATCAACGAATTTTAAGTGTGATTCATCGTATTATATTTATATTAATGTTATAAATTAAAATTACATGGGCAAATAAACTGATATGAATAAAAGTAGGAACTTTTGTGTTCTTGATATATGTATATACTAGCTGAAACCCGGCATGCGTTGCTACGCCAGTCAAAGAAACAAAATT
>JAPMAE010007875.1:0-11470 GCA_036584705.1 Rhyacophila sp. 25_7 | reverse complement strand
ACGTCATAGCGAAGTCACGCAAAGTATGAGGGCCCAGCTGGTGAGCGGGGTTGGAATATTCATATCAAATTTAGTAATGCTTAAAATTATATCAATTAAAATGACTTACGAGTATGTCGTTCTTCAAACAGCAAAATGTCGTATCCCACAGATTACAAATTTTACAGGAGCCATAAAAACTGTATATAATATGATGTGTAATGAAATTATAAATAATTTCTTCTGTTTTATGAATGTGTTTGTCATTTAAAATACGTATTTACCTAAAAACTCCGAGAAATTGTGATTGGAATTAACTTCTAGTATGTGGCTGGAATCAACAAAAATATGACGTTGACCGAATCGGAGGGTTAGGTTAGGGTTGTAAATCGTTATTTCGGTACCCACGACAAAATACGGTTGCATGGAATGTAAGTTTTCAGTCATCGTTTGCCTTTCTAATGACTGGTGAACTTTGAGAGGTTTTTTAGTAAGTTAATAATTACAAAAGAAACTCAATCAGAAAACGAAACTAAACAATTCAACATTGCTAGCCATAAAGCACTAACAAACATTAAAAAATGAGCTTTACAATTATATACCAATGCCTTTAAACATAGAAAGTCAAAATTTAATCGTTAAATTCAAGTTATTATCTTGTCATTTCATAGTCTCTTGTACATATTATGTTGTCATTTCATAGTCCCTTGTACATTAGGCATTACAATTTATGGAGAATAATTTCACCTTACATTATAAAAGACGATAGTGAGGTTACGTAATTTTTGCACGAGGGCCCAAAATTTTTATCTACGCCCCTGGTAAGTATTTCCATACAATGCCTTACATACTCGTACGTTCAACTTTCACCATATTTATTGTTGATATTCCTATTCTGCAGTACGCAAATTATTTTTAATGTATGTACATTAAAATTTATAAACAAAATATAAATTAACATAACGGTATCTTCTCCGCCGTTTTAATTAAGGTTCAAAGTATGCTAAAATATAAAAAGACAAGGAGTTTTTGTTTTATTTGGAATTGTCTTTGTTTTTTTTTTGTCTTCAAAACTCCTACATTTATCACCAAAAAAGAAGAAAAAACGTCCTACATTGTATTTTTTTTTCACAGGTCACAAATTAGCCTAAGTGGGGTTGCCACAACGAAAAAGTTGTATAATAAACGTTCATTGTTTGTTTTGGTTAGTTCCATATACTGTGGCACAGTGCTAACTCCGTGCCATCGTATGATGGAAAAAATTCGCAAGTAGAGCCGTGAGAGTAGTTATATCCTTCATATGACCACACTGGATATGCCGGAATAACAAACGTACGTATCAAGAGAAAAATGCTCTCTATTTACCGTACTTGCCAAAACACGTGTAATTTATTCCATTCAGGGCTGTCAATACACCAGTATTTCGGAAAAAAGTAATTTTTGACGATTTGAAATTTCGCTTTAATAATTGTTACTAACGTCACGTTAAATTGTTACGTACACCTTTTTTTTTACTATACTAGAGAAATTATGAATGGACGATGAAGTCTCTAATTAATTCAATCTCTACCATACATCAAAATGTCTTGCATAAACCAGACTAATCTATTATTATACGCTATTGCGAGTATATTTGAATATTTCAAAATTGATTTTAAAATGTCTATGTGCCCTTATAAGTAAATGGACAGCATATCCGACTACTAAACCCATGGTCGCGATTTTCCCGTAATTGGAAAAAATGGCACAGGCTTTTCACGGATAGTAAAAAGTAATACACGAAACAATTGGTTCAGCTAATAATTCATAAATATTACTTATAAAAATCTGCCAATGCAACTTTCACATTATGAAGAGCAATGCGCTCCATTTAGGGGCGTATATTGTAATAAAAATATGCATACAATTAGCTTTTTCATTTTTCATATAAATAATTTTCTTTGAAATATATTTAGTCTAGTTCCGTCAACTTATATGTATGCAAGAAATAAAAGAAGCGAGTGCGGAAAAATGCATATTCATGCATAAATAAAATTAAGTAGTCAACATAGTGTACCACGAAATCATAGATTACATAAATCACGAAGTCTTTATTTGAAATACGTAACATAATACGAGAAAGTATTTAGTATTTCTATGTTCCTCACACATTTCAAAGAAAGGAACCTTGAAACCCACCGTAAAATATCAAATAAAATATATATTTGTGTAAAACAAAAATGTACTTCCCTTTCTTTGAGGTGTGTGCGAAATATAGAAACATGTGTGTGGACTATTTTCAGCAGACGTGCGGCCGCACATGCGCATCATTAGAGGGAACGTTGGTAGCAACAGATTCGGTTAATAGGCGGCCAGTACACGTTTAATCTGGCGCCAGTTGAATCCATATCATTGATCACGTTTTGATTTACGTTGGATTGAAGGACGACATTACACCATCAATAGGATTGATGGCATATTTCAAAATATCTAGAAATTCGTCAGTCTGATCGATCAACACGTCAATCATCACGTTACACATTCAATCTGACGTCAATCCGATCATAGTCACGGATTGATTTGACGCCAGATTAAGCGTGTAAAGTGGCCCCTAGACGATCAACATTATACTCAATATATTGCTTCTACAATATAGATATTTATTGTGCAACTTTTTTTTTTAACCATTCCTTCATCCATCTGCTCTTTTTTTTCTTCTTCTTCTTTAAAGCCATCACTAAAGCAATGGTCACGTAGCTTGCTTCATTACTATTCCATATGTTGAACTGCAGAGGGGTCAGTAATAGACACTCGTTGTGCAATTATATTGCAGCATGTATGTGATCCTAGCAATATATTGTGCGCTAAGTCGTGCAACATTATTGATCGTCTAGGGGCACCTTAAGGTAAAATATTGAGCGTATTTATATCACAGTATTTTATGAAACCATTTTCAGCCCTTATAAATGAACACAAAATGTGCTTAAAACCCTCAACACAATTATGTAAAATTGACAACCCTAATCACAGAGAAAACTCTTCCAAGTTGTATCATAAAATTTATTCGTCTTACTGCCAGTTTTCTTAATTCGACTGACTTATTATAAACCGTACTTCCCTTTGATAAAAAAAAACTATCTGGAACCAATGTAGAATATAATTTCTTGGTCACCGATTATGTCGTTGATGACAAGTTTAATACGTTGCCATTCGAGCTATTTACAGCGTTTGAATCTATTTAAATAGACCCGTGATTATTGGAATATCAACGATGTGTGGAAAGTTATATATTATATATTTTTTAAAACAGAAATGTCAGATATATTTTTGTTGTAGCGTTGTGATATGATCCAGTTGTGTATTTGGAATGTTTAAGTATTTTACTAATATTGGCTAAGGATTTCGTAATAAAACGTGCAATCTTTTTATAACCAATCGTCATTAATCAAGTAGAGGTTAGCATTAAAATTAATATTCTTAATGTTCAAATCTACGATAATATCCAGTGTATATGCAGGCAAGCATCTTTTGTTTATTTCCTATTTGAACTGTTCGAAATATATCATCAAGTCTTGATATTGGTTGACGTCTAGTGTAGGGGACAGTGACATAGTAAAATAAGTTAATTTGGCTTCTTCTCAGCCAGCCAAAAGTCCTAGCAAAAAAAATGTAGCTTGTAGTGATTAATCTCAATTTAAAAATTATCTGTAAAATAGAAAAATATTTTACTGACGTTTAAATTGTTTGCATGATGTATCCAGTAAATCGCGAATAAATTGTTACACAGTATATGCAACTATAATTCTATTTATGCATTTACTTAAGACCAGTGTTTTCCAAACTGGGCAAACTATGTAATGCGAAAGGAAACGTGGAAAGTTTAACAGACATTTCAACACACTCGTTTCTTAGTGATTAATCTCAATTAAAAAATATCTGTACACACAGTATATGCAACTATTATTCTATTCACGCATTTACCTAAGACCAGTGTTTTTCAAACTGGAAAACTAATGCGAAAGGAGGCGTGGAAAGTTTAACAGATATTTAATTTTCATAACATATATATATAATATATACAGTGGGTTCTCGTTTCGTTTCAAAAAAAAAAAAATCGCGTATGTCGAAAATCGTGTAAGTAGAAGAATACTTATTCGATATGTGTTAAATATATTCCCCCCAAACATACAAATGATACTTAAAATAAACTTTACAACGTCTTCTTGTATGTGTACACCTAGATTAAAATGAAAATAAAAACATTTTAAAAAAATGTATCGAAATTTATTCTTTATGTAAAAATATTTAGTTTTTATAATCATGCTGGATGTTCCGGTTTTCTGTATCGACTGTCTCCCCACGTCTTGTCTGTCATCTGTGCAAATATAACTGAACTGCTTTATTGGCTTTCGTAAACCGATCAGTGTTGTGGTACTTAACTAAACCAACCACTCTTTTTATCAAATTAAAGCATTCTTCTCTTCGTTTGGTCACCAATTCTTTTGTTTCTTTGACCTCTTCCTTTAAATCACCGCCCTTGCTTCTATGTACTTCACGTTCCATTAAATCTTCATTATTTAATTCCGCTCGGTGACTTTCCAACAATTGAATGAAATCGTTTTCGTTTCGAATTTAAATCTAATTGGTTTGTCATTTCAATAAGATCATTAATTGTATTATCTTGCTGCATAGGCTCTTCAAAAACTTGAGTAAGCTTCTTACAGACACCTCATGGTAGATTTTGAAATTTCATTTCAAGCAACACAAATATTTTTAACAGCTTCATATATATTGTATTCTCTCCAAAACTGTGTGAGTGATTTACAGTTTTACCTTTCAGTCGCCTTTATAGCGTTTCGAAAAGTCGTCCTTAATAGTATTTTTTTAATGTTTGTATGAGTCCTTGATCCATAGATTTTATTAGAGAGGTTTTGTTTGAAGGCAAAAATACTATCTATGTTCATGATCACACGAAGGATGTCCCGGTGCATTATTAACCAGCAACAAAATTTTAAATGGAAGATTACTTTCCTTACAATATTTCTCAACCTCGTGGACAAAATGATTAAAAAACCAGTTATTGAAAAATTCCCTGGTCATCCATGCCTTTTTATTACATTTCCAAACAACAGGCAGCGATGTCTTTGACATACATAAGCAATTTGTTTATAACATACGTATTGTGTTCCCGGATGTCAACAACACGCGCAATTCTGTGGCAAAATCGGTATATGTCACAAATCTCATTTTTCTAAATTTTCAATCGCGTAACTACTAATTCGAGTAAGCAGAGACTGCGTAACTTGAAGACCGACTGTACTCGGTTATATATAGCAATACTGACAGTTTTACCAGTTGAATTGATCCGCATAAATCAACGTTGAAAAATTAATTAGTGCTGAATATTTCTTATTTGGTAGTTACATTTTGTATTTGCAAGTTATCTGGCACGATTGTTGCATAATTTCGCTTGATTTCCATAACAATCTGTCGCAAAACAATGAAACGAGACGCTGCATTTCTCACAGAATTGTTATATTCATAGAATACTTATTACGAAATGGAACATAGAACTTAAAGAGCACGGATAGGACGCAAATTATGTCATCATACTAAATTCGTAATATTTCTAATGGTAATTTCAAACGTCGTATTCAACTAATGACATCTCTATTAAGTTACAATATTTTTTCCATGGTATTGAGCTAAAATCTATCAAGAAAACGTAATATTAAAAAAACTATATAAATATCGAAAAATTCATACAAATAGTGTCAGGGCTATCAACGCAATAATAATGACAGAATAATAGCAGGAGAATAGTCAAAATTATCAAGATGTAGAAATGCGGTGTAGACCGTTTAACACTATTGAGAATTCGTCGGTATACTGACAAAGGGCATTAAATAAAAAAATACTATTTTTAGAAAAAATGATTTTTATAGTTTGAGTCTCTTACATATATTTAACAATCATATGTTAGGCCAACTGGGACTTTAAATCTTATTGACGTTATCTTCCAGAATAAGAATATACCTAAAAAAATAATATGATCAGCCAAATAATCCTTAGTCGATTTAATGTGTTTTTCCAATAATAATATATTAATAGGTGTGCGACATTTTAATATTACAGAAACAGTACAAGGAATATGCCTATGCTTGTTGTTTTACCAGATAATAGAGCGTGCGAAATTCTACCACATTGCATTATTAAATCGAAACGGAAATTTTTGACTTATCGCCTTTTGCTAGTATAACGACGACATATAACATTTCAATTTATATGTGTAAATTGTTTGAAAATTAATTCTATCTGTGACAGACTGTTCTGACAGCGAAATCGTAAAATGCGACGAAAAATTCTCTCGAGAATTTGTAATAGAATAAGTTGGATTAGGGTCTCGTGGCACTGCACTAGGCGTTGCACTTCTTTTTATGTACATATTTATAGTTTTGCCACATATAGAGACAATATCCATATTTTTTTTATTGTTTTAATAAGAAATCTGTCAGTATCTTTTATCTGAATTACTCAATTATTCCCAATATTCTTGAAATCCTATTGCGGACATCTTACATCATTATCTCAACGATCAATAAAATAAATAAGAATGACATTATCTGTAGAGAATTTAATACATGTTGAGTCACCTTATACAAATATACGTTATTTGCCAACAATATTAATCACAATGGGAAATGCCTGTCATCTTTATTCGAAATAAGACAAGCAGTCGATGACGAAAGTAACCTTTTCCGTTAAAACTGCCGCGAAATGATTCATACATAAGCGATTTTGTCTACGTATTTGAAATAAAATTACTATTTTTATATGTAGTCTCACTAAGTACAATGATAGCAGTCAATACAAGATTTTTTTTATTTTCGAAACACAGAATCGAGGGAGTCAGAAGCAAAGGCAGCTTTTTTGAAGAAAAACATGACTACACTATGAATGCAGAAACCAAAGAGCTAAATTTATGCAGCTCTTGAGATAACATTTCAGTAGCAGACTCGTTTATATTCCATAGAAAATCATTATTAAAAATTCACTTCAGAACCAAATCCACCTTTCTTCACTGTAAATGTTTCCTCCCATACAAAAAAAAGTCACGTGACAAGAAGGCTGTTCACTACAATTTAATATTTTTATATATTAGTATGTAATGTAATCAAATTAGTGACATTTTAAAGTTAAATTGTCTTCGTATCATAATAGTCTACTGTACTGTATAGGACCAAAGTGACCCTTAACCCCTAAATTACAGATAACATATTATACTTGTACATACGAGTATATGCAAGTTATTTCACGTCGAGAATAAAAATGTGTCACATCAGAGTGGTAATTCTAAGAAACTTGTACATGAGATGGACGATACAAGACGATATCTGCCAACGACTTGAATTGGCGTACCACAATAACCGCGATAATTAGGAAAAAATATGTTTTTTCGAGATCGAATGTAAATTATTTGTGCGTAAACTGAACACATTTTCATAAGAATTGATATCTTGACGAAATAATCGTAATGAAAAATAAATCTGACAGTAAATGTTTCGATTGTTAGCTACGTTACAAAACGAAGACTTCATTAGGGGTCGTCCATAAACCACGTAACACTCTTGAAGGGGAAGGAGGGGTAACCATTAACGTCTACGTGGCGTTACAAGGAGGAGGGTGGGCTAATTTTTATTGTTACGTTACACTTTTCACTCTCAAAAAGGCGATACGAAGTGACATAACCTTTGATAGGAGGGACGGGGAAGGGAGGGGGGGGGAGCCAAGCTGAATATCTACATGGCGTTACATGGAGGAGGGGGAGCGTAAAAAAACGTGGTTTATGGACGACTCTTACGCATAACGTTTCGAATGAATGTAGACGACAGAATTTGTGTATTTTAAATCGTTATATCGTTATCAATTATCAATTTACGTATATATTTTTTTAATCTATTGTGAAGTGCGGGAATCGTCATGTTCAATCTTAAGTTATTTTATTTTACACAATCACACTATTATGTATGTGATTAATTCTTTTGCTGCGAGCAATATTAATAGATTGTAATATTATAACGGTCAACAAAATGATGAATACTCTGTCATATTTTTATGTAATATTGTTTTGATACATCTCTTTATATTAAAACAATAGAAAAAAGTGAAAAAATGCAGATCAGTGTTATTTTTCTATATGCAATGAATTATTTAATATAGAGACGTTTTCTTAATAAGTGTAAAAATATATATTAGTTTTATGTTATTCCAGAAATTACTTACACCATTATTAATTCAATATGTCTTTCCCGTGCGTACGAGCATCGCAGATGACAAAGAAATTTAATAAAACACGGCATGAAGAGAGATGTATAAAATAATGACGTATGTAGGAGTGCGAGACGCAAAATTTAATTTCAAGATCCATAAACTAATCACTGATCATTGAAACGACTACTTCCAAGAGTTGATTGAGGTCATAGTACTGTCACATACATACTGTAAATTAAACAAATACATATTCAAGTTTTTTGGAAAATTCAAAACAATCACATTGAAAACGCGTAAATTGACAGTTTGAGCACTTTTTTGGTCAATCATTGAGATACAGGGCCTCAATTGATAAACGGCATTATACATAGACCGTGTTTAGGCAAAAGGGATTAATCCTCACAGAAAAAAAAATACAGGAGGCACAAGAAACATGTTTTAATGATTTTTGGTCAGTCACATTAACACGAACTTGAAATGCATGATGACCAATAACGTGTTTTTTCCTGATATGATAATTAAAAAAGTTAATAAAGTAAAATAATTGAAATTGATGTTTAATGCTCTTTTCCTTTCATACAAACTTAGAAGGTTGTTCCTTTTTAAAAATCTAAAACTGAATTCCGATGATAATTCAACATTTCAGTTAAATTGCTTTTGAGAGAATATGTATTTAGTTGTGTACGAGGGTAAGGTGAAAAGTTCTCGGCCTGTATCTGTTATGTATACATAAATTTTAACAAACCACTAATAGTACCAAGAACTTATTTATTATGCGAGTATATGGTAAACTCTGACACAAACAACTATTTACGATTTTATTAATACACTTACTTACGTAATATCGTTTTTTTATTCCCGTTTACGTTTATAACACGAGAAAAGTTTTGCACCATTACAAAGTAGTTTCCAAAAACACTCGACTACGTTATAATGACGTTAACGTACTTAGACGCCAGGTAACGTTAGGGAAATCGACACGGTAAGAACAAATTACCGACGACATTTTGCAGCACTTCTCACATTCGGATTAAAAGCTTTCCCTTGTAGTTTGACATACTCGTATCAAAATCCCAAGGCTCAGAGTGAATTAGTGCCTTCTGGCAGCCGAGTTCACAGAAATGTGACGTTGTATTTGCGGAATTCATAATACCATAATATTCAATCAAGGGATATAAAATCAATTTTATAGTAGAAATATACTAATAATCACAAAGTAATAAATTAAAATATTTTCATTGCCTTTCACAACAAACAGCCAGATTAAGGCCTTTTCATCTACCTTAAAACCACATAATTCATCAGATTTAAAAAAATCAAATTACAACAGTCTAGCTCTTAGATCAAATGACATGATTTAAATGACGCAAAAATGAAAAAACGAGAAAAGTTGGCAAACAAAACAAACTGAAAGTACATATAGTACAGCACGTGTTTAATATAATATCAATGGAATAATATGGTCGTCCAATCATACGACTATTCTAGATATATAATAGGTCTTCAGACCGATCCTAAAAGGTGAAAAGTGGGTAACGTAAAATATTTCGAAAAAATATTATACCTGACAGGCCCGTGAAAACTTGTGAGATTTATTCAGAAATAGATCGTGTTTGAAAGTGTACCGCAATGTAGTGCACACGAAAAAAAAATCAAGTCATTATTAAATCATTGATTTTGATATGTATTAAAATTCTTCTCAATTTAGTAGAACATCATAATAACCAACTTTTATGGCGATTTATTGAGATTATTTATTAATAATATAGCACAATCTGTTTACATTGAGTCGCGGTCTTAAAAGCACAATGCGAGAATTAAGCGTGCGGAGGTTTATTTTTACTGCCAACGATGTTATTGCAACATGAACACTTGAGAGAGAGTCAGATATGTTACAAACGTGACAAAAACAATAATAATCGCGATCTTCCGGAGTCAATTCGCTCTTAGTTACATGACAATGTGGGACCAACAAAACGTCAATTATTTTGTTAACCTAAAAGAATTTAGCGACACCAATTTAAAAAATAAAAGAAAAAATAGAGTCTTTCTAGCGAAAAGACGCGAGTATTTAAAATGCATTAAAATGCTTTGCAAATTGTAATAATACCTAGACACTTCTACTTTCCCCGGTTTTAAGCGATTCACAGTAACATGCTTTCTATACGTAAAGAAAATAATTGAAATCTTCCATTGGATGGAGTATCGGTCACATAATTTTAAACAAAAGTCAGTTTAGAACGGAAAATAAAGTTTGATCATTTTCGCTTTCCAAACATCATCATTAACCGGAATCAGTCGTTCGCATGGTGTTGGCCACCCATAGACCAATGCGCTTTGCTGTTTTCGGATTCAATTATTCATTCGGCTTGCGGTATTGCGACACACTTGATAATGGTCATCGACTTCTGTCCATCACACTTGAGCCACTCTAAATTTTTGGACATTAGTTCGATTTCGGATCTAATGACGCCAATGTATTCCGCATTAGTTTAGTTGTAAAATTTGCGAAAAACTCCGAATGACTTAATTTATATATATAAATCAATTCCATGTCCGCTTCAAGATGAAATATATATTATGTAACCTCCAAAGTGTGAAAATTTTCTTCTTACGAGTTGATTGTTTACGAATAAAGATTTGATTTTTATGGCTATGAATGAGATTCGAACGCACGACTCTTGGATTGCTTATTCGGATGTGCCGTACATCGACTCATCGAAGGCGACTTAACCTGTCCAGGAATACGGACACGCAAATGCGTCCGCTCAAAGTTCGCTTTAAAGAAGTATAGACGTTTATGTACGTCAAGCACCAAGCAATAAAATACTCGTCTATATTATTTATGCATCAAATAAACATTATACAACAAAAGTATTGCATACGTTTAATAAAATTGAAAGCTAAATTAATGAAAAAACTTTCATCCAATTGTACAACCGTGGTTAAAAAAAACTCACTCGCGGAGAGCTTAATGAATACGCAGCTGAAACTCAGTCGGTTTACGCTATTTTTAAATAAAATTGAAATTTTTTAATTGGTCTAATACACGACTGTGCAGTTAAAAAACCTAGTAACTATACAATTTTAAAATATCGTTTTAATGCATATTCTATATTACTAGGATATAATGTGCATTTTACTGTCGATATTTTTTATGAAATCAGTGTCTAAATGGGTGAAATGATTTTTTCTAAACCTAGCAAGTGACAATACTTTCCTCGAAAACAACTTCAAAACT
>JAPMAE010007869.1:0-11472 GCA_036584705.1 Rhyacophila sp. 25_7 | reverse complement strand
GAGGTGATGTGAACTGGCCACCGAGATAGTACGATTTGACCCCGTTAGACTTTTTCTTGTAGGGTTTTCTTAAATCGCAGGACTATGCAAATAGGCCACAAACCACAGCGGCCCTCAAAGCCAACATAACCCATGCCATTTTTATGCGCCAGAGTCATGGAAAATTGAACATTTTGCATGCGCGCCACCCAGAGAAGTCGCGGCGGACATTTGAACCATGTAATTTTTTATACATAATGCCATTGATAGGCTTTTCAAATTAATAAAAAAATTTGATGATATCTCACACACACTTTCTTATATTTAAATTTAAAGATAGGAAAAGCTTAATGAAAGACCCTTTATAAATAAAAGATTTCTTGAATATGTATCATCAACTCAAGCTATAAGGTTGTTTGAATTAACTTATGATTGGACTATATCGAATGTATAAATCCTTCTACATAAATAATGATGTGTTTGGCATTGTAGATTGCTACATTGATAAAGAATATATTTTAACATTAACGGGACGTTGTTATAATAATTTCCCTTGCAGCCATTTACTAAAATTAATAAACTAGTCGAGAAAACTGATCTATCAATCATATTTAGTGATATTTATAATACCGTTGGTACTGGTAATTAAACAAATTTGACATTTAGGTAATTTTTTACATGGATTTTTTTTATTACAATATATGAGAATATTTTACTTGATACACTTTTCAGTTAACAACTTTTGTTTTGTTCGAAAAATGTACTAATTTTCTTTTGTGAATGTTAACAAATTTACATTAAGAAAAAAGGAGAAATTTTGCTTAAGTAGTATACCTAATGAGAATATATTACTTTCTATGATGAAAGTAATAACTAATATAAATAAGCTTCATACTTATGATACATTCAGGTTTATGACTGACTGCAAAACCACCTTCTAAGATTCTCTGTTTCTAGCTCCATTTTTTCATTAATTTATATTAAACCATTTTGCGTCTATCGTATTACTCATCCATCAATTATTAAACTATTTTTGGTATCGCCAAAAGAGTACGTGCGAGTTACTTTTAATACTTTTATTAGAGTTCTAAATTCATCGCACTTAATGTAATTTATTTATCCAAGTCTTTGTTTAAATACAATAACTATATTACAGCTAATTTTTTAAAGTAAAGAGTTATTTTGACTGAGTATTCTTTGAATATTTTTGTATACCTGCATACCTTTTTTTATTGTCCATTATAGTTACTCATCACATACATATAACGTAGAGCTATTCATCTATACTTAACTGTAGGTTTTACGGGTATGAAAATTTGTTTAAATTAATAGAAAATTAAGGAAGGATTTTTTTTTATCTTGTTTTACATTAAAAATATTTAAAATTGATTTAGACACTGTAAATATTGATTTTTAATGTAAATAATGACATCAAAATAGAAATATCGTTGATAAAATAATATTTATTATTATCAATACCAAGCAGATCAGTTGTATAACAATAATACTGGTTGTATACAAAATATTCAGTAAATATTAAATCTTTTAGAATGATTAAATTGGAAACAGTACACGTATTCAAAATAAGCCCTAAAACTCTTAAAGATTCTTTTCTTTCGTAGGCAAGATGCTTGATATTTAAAATGATGCCTGGCCAGGATGCCGTTTTGACAAAGCGTGTTTTAATGGTGTACATTGTTATGAATAAATTGTTTCATGACATGGAACGTATTTATTGTTTTTTTATTCTATTTCAGTTAAATTTAACTATATTTGGTTTTGTGATTTTATACGTGTATGGAAGAAATAGTTTCCATTTGATATTAATTTTTGACTAATGTAAAAAAATCATATGCTCTTAATAAATAAAAACTAAATAAGTGAACATACGAGTATAATAATAATAATAAACAGCGACAATGCCTAATCTCAATGATGAAGGCCTACTAGACCACATCTACGGATGCAATCCCCGTCCTCGCTGGAGTTTTCCCGCTTGATCGGTATGTTCAAAAGCGTGGTACAATTTTGTTACTCTTCAAAAACACAGCTACCATCCTCGGAGGTGCCACTCTGACGCCTCCTACGAGAACTGAAATGGAATCGTATCGAGAGGTGGTAAGCAAACTAGTCCTTGAGATTGCTCTCTCTATCTGGAAGAAGATATGGACGGCATCCGGTTCTGAACGACAAACGCATTTGTTCTTCCCGAATGTGAAATGTAGGTACGAAACGAGAAAACTCAGACCTACGCATTAGACCAGTCTATTTATGACTGGTCATAAAAAATAGCGGCCAAGCTAGATCAAACTGTAAATGCGGTCACGATTACCAGACTGCTGAGAATATCTTGTGGAAGTGCCCTCTTATGCATTAATCTCGTTTAGAGTTTTATACCAGGATCCGCCTTCACATATGTCCTATAAGGCTAGAGGACTTGATATACAGCGAGGCCAACATTAAAGCTTTTAGTAAATTTGCGGCATCTTACGAGGACCAATTTTGTACAGACTCCCAAAATCACTCGTTAGTCAGGAGCCTGGGTAGCCGGGCTAACCGTGTTTTTAGCACTATGGGGTCCATAGGTCACATCATGCCACTAGGGATTAAATGACGAGGCAAACTACCGCTCATTATCATTCTTTTCTCTACTAAATTCTTTCTTTAGCACACTGTGCATAGTGATTCCGTCCCGTGCCACTCTGTTACAGGCAGGCTTAAAATCATAATATAGAAATAAAAAAAACATTGGTTTCGTGACGGGTTAGGCAGGCGACCGCGCATAATCGCGTTTGTGAGTACTGGTGGGTCAATGGTGACTCGCTCGAAATTCACACTGAAGAAGTATAGACGTACATCAAGCAGCAAGCAATAAAATACATGTTTATATTATGTATGCTAAAAAATAATTATTATACATTAATAGTATTCATATATTTAATAAAATTCAAAATTGAAAACTAAATTCTTTTTACCCAATTGTGCAACCGTAATTAAATAAAAAAACACTTCTAGAGAGCTTCAAATATTATACAAAAAGATTAATATAAAATGATTATACAGATATTATTATACAATATAAAAATTTAAATCAAATGACAGATAAATATTCAATTATTATTAACTTTTTCTTTCATCAATTCTTAATGAAAAGTTTTAAATCGAAATATTAACAATACATACTTCTACAAATATATTTGAAAAAGACTGGTTTTGAATGTAACAACGCAATGAAAATATAATAGACTATAAAAATATATTTGTGGAAATATTTGTAACAATGTGTTAATTTTTCAATTTAATTTGCTTACAAGGAAACATCTACATGTATTGTCATTTTTCATACAATCCTGCTATTGTGTTGATGTACGAAAAAAGTTATATATTACATATATTTATGTTTCTTTATGCATTTGTTAGAAAAGTCGTATTTATTTTTTAATTGTAAAGTATTTATCGCCCGTCGGTATGCACGGATATGTTGCTAACATCTTTCACTGTGGAATTTTATTCCGAACGGTATATGAAGGATTACAGTATGCTTACAACGGCGTTCAAAGCTGATTACGTCACTCGAATATTGTTCAACATGCAACGAGCTGGATCTTAAGAGGTAGCGCGGGAAACACGAGAAACGATATTTTAGATTTAAGTTGACGCAAGTACGAATGTATGCCTCGATGGTGGTTTGACGCAAAGATGAAAATATGTAAGAAAAGCGAGAGGCTTTCCAACTGAGCTTTTCATGTTTTTATTGAAATCTTGGATAAAGGAGTCGGCGTATAAAAGAATGTACACACTAGCGCTCTGACAATGTAAGCTCTCTCAATGACAAATGAAATTTAACAAAAGACTAGCAAAATGAAAAATATAATCTAAATGTATGCTTTCATCTATTTTATAAATACCGCCGCAAAACTTATCCTTATTAAATTTAAATTTTTGTCGTACAAATATGGTTGCAAATAGTAATTTTTATTTAACGAACCATTAATAAATATTTTTTTACATTTTTTAATATTTAATAATTTGATACAGTAGTTTTTTGCTTCTATCTATTTCAATAAGATACTAAAAATACACGGAATCGTTTTTGAATTAAATTTTCAAATAAGCACAAAATATGAATGAAGTAAATTTACAAAAATAACTTCTGTTCATAGAATGAGTGAATATTTAATACTGATTTCATACTACAGTATATATTTTTTCAAAGTATGTATTTGTGTGAGTGATAGAGAGTACGTGAAAGTATAAATTCAAAAAACCAGTTACATATCATATGTCAACATAATATGCCAGTGTAAAAGCTTTATATAATTGTTATGAGAAGTATAGATTATTTAGTATTAAAAAACTATAAGTACACTAATAATAACGCGACAGCTTATATCTAGTTTCAGAATATAATAAAATTATAAAAAAAATAAACAATTTCACAGTGGCATTAAAAAAACAGATTCAGTACAAAAAGACAGATTACTATTATATTAAAAAGGTAACTTATTTTATTAAATTACTCATTACCATAAATAGTATGATAATAGTCATGACTTCTTAAGCAATATCACGTCCCTTAGCTGAAGCACATGAACACCACACGTTGCCTCCATGAGTCCTTGTCACTGGCCAATCTTCTTGCATCCTCCCATGTCATACCGGTGTGCCGTAATTCCCGGAATACATCCTGTATGTGGTGTTCAGTGGCCTCCCGAGATGACAGATTACGGTCAACTTGAAGAAAGGCATGGTTGAGATGTGATGCAGGCATTTTCAACACTTGCCCAAGCCAAGTTCAGTGTCTCATATTCAATTTGAATGTGATGAGAGGCTTTATAGTATGTTGCCTTATCACATCATTTCGTGTATAGTCATACTACCACACTCTCAAAATTTGCAGCAAACATCTGTTTTCAAAGATCAGTAAAATGTTATTTTGAGACATTGCATGGTGCCACGATTCGCCACCATAAAAAAGCACCATCAGTATACAAGCATTAAAAAGGCGATACAACTGTGAGTTCCAAACATTTCACATGGAGTTAAAGATCACCCCAGTAAGTCCCATTCGGATACCAAGTTCTCTTTGTGAAGTGCCATCTCCCGTACTATGCACCCCCAGATATCTAAAACTATACCGTCTCAATATGCTGTCCATCACTAGCCACAGGTAAATCTAGACAGTTAGTCATTTATGACTCATAAAAACAAAATTAACTTAAAACATATTTGTAGACTTAGTAATAATAAAATTTGCTGTATTATAACTAAAAATAAACTCAGCTTCGATAAAACTTAAAATTTTAATAGTTCGTAGTAGTTCACTTGAGTTTGAAAGTAATTTTATTTAAAAGTGATGAAATAAAAAAGTTATAAAATATAACGATAATGATACAACATCCGTATTAAATTATACTGAACGCTCGAGTTGTTTTCAAAGGGCCTTTTAATGAAGCGCATCTAATACACAAATGCAGTTTCCAACAAAGCTCTCCTACAAAGACATTATACGCTAATACGTCAATGACACTGGGTAAGTTTCATTTAAGTGCTTTTGTATACATGTATGTATACTTGTAGCCTTGTCTTGCATCTTTAAGACGTTATTCGAAAACTTGTTAAGACGTTATTCACAGAACGTTAAAAACAACATATATTCTCTAGTACGTTAGAATTTACTGTATTTATTTCGCTCGAGCTTAGTGAACTTTCTGTAATTTATGTAATACAAGTTTTACAAGTTATGTTATTTTATACATTATTGTCTTTTTGGTACACGTGACGCATTATTCACAAAACTTCATTTAAATACAAAGATAATTTAAATAATTAATAGTCACGGAAACTTTTAGTATTCATTAGTAATATCTGATATCAATGAATTAATATTCGACGGAAATAATTTTATATTGAATGAGATCATTTCCATAATTTTGTTGTAAAATTGTACGTACATTTAGCTTGTATGATTTAACTTTATAAAGATAAATTTTTATCATACACGTAATTATTGAAAGTATGTATACATTTTACATATTGTGAACGATTTTCATCTTATCTTAATATATAAATATAAATAAATAGTATATTTAATAAAATTAAGGGATGGCCTGTTGCTAATTATAATTTATAATTTAAAATGAAACGTGTATATTAGCAATATTTTAAAACAAATAATTGAATATAAAAAAAATACACGGTGTTTTATTTGAATAATTATTACAATTCATTAAAACCCTGAGTAGGTAGACAAGCTTGAAGAAACTTATACGCCAGTACTTTCAGCCACGATTTTGCACGGTCGCCTTCCTGGCCCGTCATGAAAGAAATGTTTTGTTTATTTTTTATTGTCTGTAGCAGAGTCACAAAGGATGGTACCATCATGCAGGCGTGTGTTTAAAAATAAGACATGTAGAATGAAAATGTTAACCAGGCTTCATATTCATTTCCATTTTGGCACGAGGTGCCTTATATATCCCGTAGTGCTTGCTGACGATTCAATCAGCTTAACCAAGACAATATTGGTCTTTAAATGTTACCTCCAGTTATGTTCGTTCAATATATTCGGTATTTTTCGTCCACCTCTCCTAAGGCTGCTCAGGAGTCAACTGCTTCCTAGGGTTCCTTCAAATATTTTTTGCGTGGTTTTTGTTGAATATATAAACTACGAGTATGTTTGGGTCGAATTGCCCGAGAAACTAAGCTTTGGTACAGATAGGAAAACCTTTGGTTTTCTAAGGGTGTTTTCTTATTGGCTATTTGAATAGTTTTTTTATTTACTTTTTCTATGTTACAAATTTTACACGTATACAAAACTATAGATTTCATTAGCCAATAGTCCTTAAAAACTAGTCAATTTTAATCAAAAGTTTTCAAGTAGTTTTGACCAAATCTATGAAAATGTAATTTTTCTAGGCCCAATACCAAAATGAAATTTCTCTTCGTAAAGATAATAGAAGCGTATTGAATCAATTCAAGGGAAAAATCTCATAAAATTTTCGTAAAAACAAACAGTTCTGGTTCCCGAATGCGTCGATGATTTCTTCAATCAAAGTTTTACGGTTGAACGAATATTACTGGCGGGAGTTTTGAGAAATACATTTTTTCGTGAACTTTTTTCCGATTCCACGATCGTGCCAGCAGTCCTAAAGAGTTACATTTTATCCCCCGCCTTTCTTCAGGTTGCTCTCTTAAGTAGACAATGAAAATTCAAAGGAGCTGCCGAATATTTTTCGAAATAATCCGAGGTGTTTCAATTTTTATAAAAAATATAATTTATTTGAATCTAAAAATTTAAATTTATTTTTGAGATAAATATTCAATAAAGTTGTAAATCACATATCATGCTCGTGATTTTTTTAAGGATTTTAAAAATGATATTAAAATAATAATTACTTTAACAAGGCATACAAGTACATCAACTTAATTAATAAATATATAATATACTGCATTTTGAAGCGGGGTGAAAAACGCATAAAGCATATAAAGAAAAATGATTAAAGTATGATCAAATTTGTTACTATAATATAGAAAATATTTGATTACATTTTTACATTTATAAGCAATAATTTTAATTACAATAAATATAAAGTTATTCATTTTTATTATATAACCACTAATTTCGGAGGATTATTTCGTGATGGTATAGAACACATCGTAAATATAATACTGTTTATAAAAATACAATATTTTTTAGACTAATTTCCAAAAACATATATTACATGAATTAGACCGGTTTTGGCTATGATGACATTTCATGATTGAAAATGTTGTAATAGATGAATTCAGTCTCACTTTATTTAATATATATATATTATAAATAAGAATAAAAACTCCATTACTATTTCTACTCAGAATTGACAATGAATATTTTTTAACACTTTTTGATTTTTATATTAAACGTTTAAATTTAATTTTCAGACAAGTATTGATTATTAATCGTATCGCATAAGTGCAAATGATTTAAAAGTCTTAAAAATAGACTAAATTAGCTTTAAAAGAGCATTTAGCTGATTTTAAATATTGATATTTCTAATAATGAACATCAAATATACTTCATTACAAAGATAAGAATGTATGACATTATTTATGTTGATATATATCCCGTAATTAATTATATAGAATCTTCATACAATAAAGATTTGTTTTTACAAAAAATATGTATGAATTATTTATTATCTCAATCACTTCAGTCCATTTTCTAACTATAAACCTAAGGCAGTATTTTTATGACTAGCTACTAGATTTGAATCTATAACCCTTAAATTATTAATTGAACTAACTTTCCATTAAACCACCAAGGTGAAAGTATACTATTTCATTGAATAATATTTAAATAAACTTTTTTCCACTAAGAATCTTGATTGTACCTTGAAGTAAATACTGATTTTAATAATTAACAGCTGCTTTAATTAGTTTGTTTATTTGTATATTTATAGATATATTAAAAAACTCTTAATAAAATATATAATAAATTTTTCTTATAGTAGTAACTTATATTATTTGTGTTATACTTCTATATAATAATACATATTGAAGCAAACCATAAATAAAAATAACAATTTTGGTTGCGTAATAAAATAAGAATAATACAGTATAAGATTTTTTTTATAAGGTTAAAAACGAAAATCCTAAAGTGTAGTAAAAACACTATTTTAAAGTGATATATAATCTTCACTATACCACAAAAATACAGTATGAACCTGAACTCCCCGGGGAAAACGAACAAAAACAGGGTGAAAAGGGCAGAACGGGGGAAAGCGCGGCGTCAAATACTAATCCGATCTCATTTCTCCTTCTAATTCCCCAAACAACTGCCCTCTAACACTTTCTCGACAAGCCTCTTTTAAAACAAAAGATTTGAAAATCACTGTTTCACCCCTGCCCTGATAATAATTTTCTCACGGCCGCCTGTATTTAAAATATAACTGGCCGTCCGGAGTTTATTATTTAACAGGAAAGTTTTTCAATTATACGCTATTTGTCGCTAACCTTTTAAAAGTCTTCTTGATCTTTGTTTCTATAATGGTACTGGAAACTGTTTTAATGTACTAGCCTTTTCTTTCTATCATTATTTTGAATTTAGGTCAAACGTAATCCATACGTTACTCATGAATAAATTACAATAAACATATACTAAATACATTATGTTTTAAGTTAAAGTTTACAGGCTTTACATGATTGATATGAAAATATTAAAAATTTATAAGAAAATTACAATACCTCTTTTTAAAATGATCATAAAACTATGAAATATTCGCTGAGAAAATATTTGGTTGACAATATTAGTAATTTTATATTATTTTTACAATTAAGTGTTTAAATATATATATAATAAAAATATGTAAAATATATTTTCAGCATAGTTTATTGATATATCAATATATATTACGCAATGGTCCTCGTTAGTCTAGTGAATAACGCGTCCGCCTAACAAGCGGAGATCGCGGGTTCAAGTTTTGTAGCTGGTTGCAAGTTTTTTTCAAATGTGTATTCGTTTTTGCACTTCCATGCATGGTGATACTATTCCATTCATCTCTGCTATATGACTGGTTAAAATAAAATCAGGCAAATAAAATTAAAAATTATTTCGTGCAGTATCAGTAATCAGGTTACGCACAATCGTAGCTGAAAATACTGGCGGATAAGTCGTGGGGAAAAAATGTGTATTCATTTGTATTGTAGCCAGGACATGAACCCGAAATAGTTGAGCTAATAATTAACAACAATTTTCATACGGTGAAGATTCCATATGCTCCATCTCTAGAATTAAAAAAAGAATTTTAAGTTATTAATAAAAAATCATTCAATTACATTGTTTATCATCTTCCAGTAGTCATTCTTTTTCACTCATTTATTTAAAACATGAGAACATCCTAAATTGTTGTTTTAAAATAAAAAACATTAAAATGTTCAAATAAACCCGATGGAATTTCCTTAAAAAGTAATAAAAGATACGATTTTCACTAAATGTATTTACTAAGAAGATAGTATCGAAAACAATCCCTACGACTTCCAGTTAGAGTAAAAATGTAATGCCTTCCATCAGATACCCTATCTCTTCAAAAAAGTGATTCCAATGTAGAGTTTATATCCTGGTACTAAAAATTCGTGAAAAAACGCTTCATGGGTCGTTTATAACGCTAAGCGCTATGAAAGACCGTTATAAGGGAAGCCGAAAATATAAATAAACCGCGAAGACAAATAAATGCGAGGCAAAAAAACAGATAAAGGTAAGACGAACCTTTAGAATGGGGCAAAGAAATAAGAATACATTTACGTAAGCGGTGTATTTATTGTAGTGGATCTATTCTTAAACAAATAAGTAAAGCACACGATTGCATTCTATATAATTCATAAGGTTTGCTAAAAAATCCTTGAAAACAATTTCTCGAAGGAAAATTGCTCGAAATCATGAAAAAGTGACTTAAGTGGTTTTAGTGGTTCCATTGACATACTCGTACCAACATGGGAATTATTCCAACAGACATAAATTCCTTCTAGTAGAAAAATTAATCAGCCGACCGTACATTTTCCATTTACCATATAATAAAAAAAATCTTCTCTATTTGCAATGATCGCAAACTCTGGTGAGAATGAATACTTTGCCTACTGCTTGGAACTCGGGGACCCAGATTTTCACTTGTTTGAATATTTCTGATAGTTTTTTTATGGAACTTACTGCGATCACTCTTGTTACTACTGTTTAAGATTTTTTTTTTATTTCGAACTATTTTTCGCCACCAGAGTTATACGACCTTTATTGCTTTACAGAGTTGTCAATGTTTTAATCTAAAAAATATGAGATTTAATTTTATGTTTCATTTAAACATTTCGTTAAAGAAACTAAACAAGTTTATAAAAAAATGAATACAGATTTTTAATATGAAATTATGTTTTATGATACAACGATAAAAAGGGATTGTATGTCGAACAACTTTTAAACGTCGACTGTAAGCCACACTCGTACGATTGCAAGATATAGAGTTCTCGACGTGTACTTACAAAATACAGTTACAGTGTACATATAAACTTATAAAAGTTGTATTTTATAGTAACTATTTTATTTGATTATTATACAAAGGTCATTTAATATATATGATGAGATAAGGAAGGGTATTATATCTAATTCCGTAATCTAAACTACTTTGTACAATATATTTTAAGTATATTTTCATATATATCTACGAAATCTTATATATAAGTTGGGAAAAATATGCATTTAAATATAAACTTTTGTTTCAAATATTATTTTCTAGAAACAATAGTTTTCTTGCGTCTTTCTTAACGAAAGTTAAAAGTAGTTTTACTCCTTCAACTCTCTTTATAAATATCCGATAACAAAATATTACGACTAACGCTACAATTTATAAGTTTGATCTACTGTGTTTAACAAAAACTGAATACAAAAAAAAAATACAGAATGGCTTCAATGACCATATATTTATCTATATATATAAAATTGAATGTCTGTGGCTATGATCCCTATAGTCT
>JAPMAE010007867.1:672-11472 GCA_036584705.1 Rhyacophila sp. 25_7 | reverse complement strand
TATTATAATAGATTATATAGATTGTATAGTTGAAATATACAAAAAAACACCAAGAGAACAATTCTAATGATAGTATAGAGTAAGGATGGCCAACCTATGGCGCATTAGCTAAATGTGGTGAATTGAATGATTATAAGTGGTACACTGCATTTTTGTACATACATTATTACTATATTATTATTTACCCCAACCATGAATGTTGGAAAGTAGAAAAGGTGTATGAGCTACATGGCGTATATGAACTGAAAAATGACGCAAGGTATGTAAAAAGTTGGTCACCCCTAGTCTATAGAGTATGCAGAAGATTCCTTATTATCTTACACTTGTTTTAACTGATTCAAAATTATATTAATTACATTTTAAAAATTTACACACTCATAGATTTTTCACAGTTGAAATCAAATTACGAGTACCATAGCCGACTAACCGATAGTTGAGCTGACTTGATTAACTATTTTCTTTGAATTTACTCATAAAAATACTATCAGAAGATAGATATATGCAATTATTGATTGCTGTCAAAGCAAGTTGACTTAACCACATTATCCATCTAAGAACTGTGAAGTCAAATTATTAACAATTGATGTTAACTTATGAATCAATTTGTCAATATAAAACATAAACGTATTTACGTATTCGTTCTAATTAAAAATCATTTGTGATAATAAAGTACGCATTACATGCGTATCTCGTTACGAGTAGTTAAAAGATTAAGAAAAAATTAGATGGACAAAAGCTTTATTGTATAACTATTTTAAAAAAATAACATCATACAAAAATTTTCTTTTATTTTTAATAAATAGCCCACCTACGTAATAATGCGTACTTATCACTCTTTAATGTTGCATTATGAATCTCATACAAAGCCCAAGAAATTATGATAACGACTTTATAAAAAGTGTACGCACAAGGAGAATATTTTTTATGCATCTTGTTAGCCGTATAAGGGTGCACGATATGCATGTGGTCTGTGACCAACTCTCCTTGGAAACATAATCTTGCGTGACTGTGTGTAATAGCGACGTAAATTTAATCTTGGCAAGAAACAAAACATTAGCCGTAATTTTTATTTTCAAAGAAAATAATATCCAGTTATTTGGTGGAAAAACGTGTATTATTAAAAATTATTTGTTATTCGTGTTTTGTTTTTTTATTAATCACATGTTTCTATCCAATGAAGCTACGATTATTATAAGTTAAATCTAAATGCTCCAAATAATTTACGGTGGTACAAATTCGAGCAGAAAAGTAAAAGCAGCGTTTGATGTACATTGTCATTAATATTCATTATATTCTGATATTTCGAAAAATTACATATTTATACAGTATATAAAAAAATTAAACGACAATATATCATATATACATATGCAAAAACGATGAAGTTCGTTAACTTTTTTTTAACCATATCCACTCCAAAACCAGCATGAATTTCCACATTGTGAAGATTGGTTTCACAGTTTTTTTTACGAGTAATAATTGTCAATTATTACTTCAACCGTTTTGGGTTTGTGTCTTGGTTACAATACAAATGAATAAACATTTGTAAAATTTTCGATCAGCATGGGCCTCAAACCTGTGACCTTCGGCTTGTGAGTCGGATGCCACTAATCCACTCTCCTACGAAGGCGACTATTGATTTTTGCCCGCGTAAAAATCAATTGACACAAAGGCTACAGAAAAATGGACATGAGCAGCGGCAAAATTGGGGTATTTCATTATTACTTCATGCTTTTATAATTTAAATAGAATATATTCACAAAAAGAATAAGTTATTTTATAATTTTTAGGAAACACTAATGAATTCAACTTTCTTGGAAATTTATTACTTATGATGAAATAGTGTTGATGATAAAAAAACAAAATTATAATAAAATGACACTCTCAGTCCAGTTTTTTTATTGTACAATCTGTTACTATAACATTTTTATTGAATTGTATAAAATAATAAAAAGTGTACTATAGAACTTGACAGGTACGCGAGTGCTTAAAAAACTTTTTTTAACACCGTTAGTGGTTTAATTGGTAAAAACATAAAGACGATATGTGTTTTTATGAGCGTGAAAAATTAAAGTAAAATGTCACAACGCCAAAAATATGACAGACTAAATAGAGAGGTGTGATATTTTTTAAATTTGTGGGGAAGGTTATTAATCATCGCTAATCTTCGAATGGAGGCCTCTTGTCAGTATTATTTTCGTGACCTTTTTTGTTTTTTTTTCCGAATATGAAAAGAATATTCAAGGCAAGCCAATTGTCAATTTTTTAAATTAAAAAGCACAACAAAAAGCCGAAAGCAAAATAAAGCAACGTGACTGATGAAGCCACTAAAACTCACATTAACGCAATTTTTTAACATTATTTTTTGCTCGCCTCCCCCACACTTACTCAACGAAAAGTTAATTAAATCACCCCCAATTTTCACCACTTTGTACATAAAAAAGCGTTTCTTTTAAAGATTCCAAATCATAACTTCCCCCTAGTAAACAATTGCCTTCCCGAAGTCTCCCTACTAAGAGGCTCTACGACCCTCTACGACGCTCTACGAGCCTCTACGCCAAGGTGTAGAACGGTGTGAAGGCTCATTAATCTCACAGTTTAGAATACAAAGTGTGCATATCTCCATACTTTTTCTTTCTTTCCAACAGTTAAAAAGCTCGGCCAAGACCATTAAAAATATTCATCGAAGCAATATTTCAACTTGGCCAAACAAAATCGCTGCTATTTCCGCAAATAATAATAAATTGTTTAGAACAAGAAATTCACCATTTATTTAACCTACATAAGAAATTTCAATAAAGTTTATAAAAAAATTGATTTACTTATACTGCTTTTAAATAATAATCAGTTTATTTTCAAACAACAATGAAACGTGGGAAATAATAACATTCGGTCCAAAACGAAGCTTGTGAATTTTTACAATGAGAAAATTGATTATCAAGTTTTTAATTTTGCTATCAGCATTATATATTTAATTTATTCTCTGATTATTAATTAACTTGGAAAAATCTTCAACATTATTATGGTTTTATACAATTTATAAATAAAAAGATATGTTTTGGTATATAAATATGATGAAAAATAGATATGGTAATGTAAATATTTTTTTGGTTTTAAAAAATATAAATAATTTTACATTTTATTTAAATATTTATTATAAGTTGGCACAACGATTGATATAATTGCTCATGACTAACTCATTTTTAATTAAAATCATCTTTGAACTATATTGACCAAATAAACATTTTATTATAGTAGAATCATCTATGGTTAGCTAATGTATAATAAATAATTCAATTGTTCATTTGTTTTGAATGTTTTTTCATCTTTACATTGTTGTGTAAGTAACAAATTAAGAATAGAAGTAAGTATAAATATATAAGAGTATTTAGATAAATAAAAATGTATTTAAATGATAAAAAAATGTCACGTTGTAAAACCATATATGTTATTAGAAGCATCTACCCAAAAATTGTTCTTTTGACTTCTGTGTATAAATACACCCTAAAATTTTCTACCATACCGGAATACACATATATAAGGTAAGTGCATTTGGCCATCCTAAAACAATATTGCTTTAGCATCTCCTTGTCCGATGATCATTATTTTATATTCTGACGAGGTCAGTAACGTTAGTGAGTAGCAATATACCCTGGCTGTATGTGGCTTACCCCATGTAGCCGACCTGTTAATCTTTAGGGGTGTTAACCTTCCACCCTCGATTTCGATCACGTTTTCACCCTTACAAGCTACGTACATACCCAGGGATCGGGTGAAGAATTTACCCCCCCCCCCCCTAATTTTTATATCAAAACTTCATTGATATAAATTGCATTTCGTTTGTGAATTTTATATGTATTGTTTTGTAAGATAAACCGATTTTTTTTCAATACTATTGTATCGACATAACAAAAACTATAACTAATTATACAAACTTCATTTATAACAATCGTTCGAAAAACAAAATATTTTTAACCATATTTTTGCATTACTATTGTTTTCTTAGCATTTCAATATTTCTTAACCAAAAGTAAGCAGAGTTTTACATGCGAGTAAATGTTTTTTTTTGAAAGGGCCTTTTAAAGTTTTGGAAGCTTGAGGAAAAACTTATATAATATATAATCTTTAACTTGCTTTGAGAAAAATGTCCCAAGGAATATAAAATATAACCAATTTTTGATTTAGATACATTTATATCGATATATATATATTAATAAGCTATTCATAAATCATATTATTCAAAACGTAATAATTTAAATCATAATACATATTTGTTTATGGCATCATTGTATATTCAATATACATGCATGTTTGAAATGCAAAGTAAAGTAAATTCATGTTATTATAACACATATAAATAATCTTTCAGTTGAATGCTTTTAATTTAATAGATTTATATTTTACATGTAATAAATTTTATGGATAGCAAACATTTTTTTCATGGATTAATTTCAACTTCAACGTAAATAATATATTTTATGTAAATGTATCTATATTTTAACGGTAAAAAATTTACAAGCTAGGCGTGAAATATATAGATTATATTTATACATCTATATTGTATACATATAACCTTTTTGAGCACAGAGAATCGGCAGAAAAATAAAAGAGTTAGGATCATGTTTATGTATGTTTTTCGTCATTTTGCAATCGGTTAACATTTACCCTTTGTCCGTAGCAATCGGTAAGAAAAGACCTGCAAAACAATACAAACCCAATGAAAACGTGGCTAGGTAGATGTAGAGTTATAGCCTTTTCGGCAGGCTATCGAATGCAGCGGTCCCTACAATTTCGATCCAAGGAGATAACACCGGGCATCGCATTTGAGACACTTTTTCACCGATCTAAATCCAAAGTGTAGAGATAATATCACTGGCAGTTCACCGCCAAACGTCTAAATCCCCTAAAAGTAACTTACTTTTGTACCTTATTTTGCCCTTCGACTTTTTCTAAAGATTTTTAAAGTCGTTTGATCATTACTGGTCGTCGTTTTTAATCTATTTCAATAATATAAACTTAAAATTTAAAAAAATCCATTTTGTGAATAACAAGAAATATATAAATACACTATACTTCTATTTAATACAATAAAAAACAATTTACGATAAATAAATGCGCATGTACTTAAGAAAGTGTCACTAGACATACATTACTCAAGATAAACACAAAAATATACGAATTATATAAGAAAACTAATTTATTTATCCATAATTGGTTGATTTAAAATAAATCTATTTTTGAATAATAAAATCATTATGTTTATTTCAATTCAAACACTGCTTTCATTTATTACGATTAATTCAAGTTGACGGTCGATTTAAGAAACTAGTTGTGTGCATCCAGTTTTTATACTCAATTATTTGTATAGATTGTGATATTATTCATTCATTTTTTTCTGAGATTCATGAATACCAATCAATCGGCAAACTTGAACTTGAGCTTTTTCAAATATCTTTTTATGAGTTCTAAATTATTAAGGTAAGCTTTGGTACTAGGTTAAGTTAGTTTTAATTTATAAAAAATATTTTCTATTGGTAAATCATTTCTATATTTAACAATATTTATTGTTCAAATTTATTCAAAAATTATATTGTTGAAATAATAATTGATTAACTGATTATTTAAATTCAATCGAAAAAATCTTGACAGTCGATACCAGTATTGATATTTAAAACATATTTTGTGGAAATAAATATATGCAACAAAGTTTATAAGTTTTATGAAATCTTCTTATATGCGATAAAAAAGAAAATTAATTTTGTTTTGCATTTATTTTATTGTTAAAAATATCCAAAAAAAATGTTATTACGTAATTATATCAATTATATCATTAAAAACGTTGTTTTGAATGAACATCATTTTTTTAATGTAAGTATCTTAATTAAAACCATGAACCAATGACGATCTAATATTTACAAAAACAAAACTGTCATTTATGAATGAAAACAATTTGTTCATTTTTTAGTATAATAAATTACTAAATACAGATGTTTTGTTATTATTTTTTAATAAATAGTTACCTAGCAGCATATTAAACAAGAAAATTTCCGAGTTTGTGAATTCAACTGTGATTTGATATGTAACAAAAAGTCGTTTAGAATCTTAATAAATCTTTAAATAACGCGTACAAAACCTCTACTATCATAATATTTATTGTACAACCATCAAATCTTGGGTTGTAATTTATATTTAAATAAGGTGCACAACGATTAAGTGTGGATTAAATGAATAATTTAACCATCGCAATCCCGCAAGTAAACATCACTATATGAATTTCTCGGCGATGAACTTCCTGGACACGGCACCTGTGAATGTGGAACCGGTGTTAATTTTAGCTAGCGCCTTCTTCTCGTGCAATGTCGATGAATATTTTATTCCCTAGCAGTGGACTTGAGCCTTTCGGTACTTACTCAAGGGTTGGTATTTTAGCCGCTTGCCCATTTGAACCTCACGTGAATTGCACAGTAAACACTTTGCAATTTAATTTTATTCTTAGATAAGTCTATTTTATTGATATAATCAGAATAATAATAAAAAAAATATGTTTTATAAAAAGATGTGTGAGCAAACATACCAGTTAACATTAAAATATACAATAGTACTTAGTTTAATTGTTTATTATTTTTTAAGTAATTTTTAATTATTGCATACATTCAAAGATCGATAAATAATAAGTATTTCATAATATAAAAACGGATAAGCGTTTCAAAATTGAAATAGAATTTTAAGAATATATTCTAGCCTAAGTAAAAAAAATAATTAAGACTCTATGACAATACGAATTGAATTATTCTTTTATAATGCATTTAAATAGACAAATCATAAAGTCTGTAAGTCCAAGGATTGCAAATTCCATCACGTATCTGATCACAAATCAGCATTGAAATACGAGTATTTCAAATGCTTTGTTCATTTTACTTGTTTCTAAAATATCAGAGAGTTAGACGGTTGAGCTAAAAATTACAACTATTACATGAGAGGTCCCATAATTTCTTTATTTTAGATTGCAGAAGGAAAACAACTTTTTACTTTAATATGATCTTTGTAAGTGGAATTAGCTTTAATATGCTAATCATGGGCACATATTAATACTTAATTTACTCCTGAGTACGGTCTCAAGATTTGACTATTTGAATGAATTAATAAATTATATATACTCACGTTCAGTCAGTACTGTACTAATAACTCTATGAAAATATTTCATGTCACCTGTGCACAATTGGTAAAATATATATAATAGAATTAGCTATATGTACGAGTATGTTCACAAATTACATCCGGATTATTTGATTCATTACTTTTCTACACTTCATTACTCATCAAATTATTAAATTTCTTGATTTTTTTTTCAAATATAAATAGTTAAAATAGTTAAATTTATTTTTTTCTTACTTATGTGCTCAGTGAGTGAGCTGAAGTTTATTTAACTATTTTAAATAGTACCTACTATTATAATATATATTAAATGAATAGGGACTAACTAAAAAGAGATTAGTTCAATTTGCATTTCTTTCATAACTTGTGATAAAAACAACGTACCTGAAAGTTGACTATAAGAATTTTATATTGATATGTGGCTAAAAAAACATCTTTTACTATATAATTATTTTATACTTTAAAAACCTGTCAATATGAGTTATACAGATTTAATCAATGAAATAACTAAAGAAATATATAACATTACGATCGTTAATCGTTTTGGTTTATAGTACTTAATTTTAAAGAAGACACTGCGTGTGTATGATTTATATATTTCTAAAGTAAATTCTAAGAGTGATAGAGAGAGAGGCAAAGAGAAAAATACTATGTTATATTAATCAGATATATTTAGCATCCAAAATGTGGCATCTAAATTATATATTTTTCATATAAACAGTAAAAATTCTTATAAATTTAAAGGTTTAACATAAAAAATATATTAAATATTATATATCTGTTATCTTTCATTTGTATATGAGTTGATAGCGCATTGAACTCACAAACCGAGGGTCTAGAATTTGAATCCCTTAGGTGGCAAATTTTTTACACACTTTTGCACGTGCATTTGAAACCGGAATATGGACCGTATTGGTCAAGCTAATAACTGATAATTATTACTAAAAAAATCTGTCAAAACAATCTATACATTATGAAGATCCATTTGATTTCAAAGATTTTTAAGAATCAAATAATATTGGAATATCTTCCTATTGAGTTTTCAAAGTACGTAAATGATAAATATCCTATAAGCATTCATACAATAGGTTTATTAGTTTCAAAAAGATTAATGCCCCGCTGACAGACATTTGACTTAACACTATTTCGTCCGTTGTTAACATTATTCCGTTTCACTATTGGTCGGACGATTGATTGCGAAGGCTTATTGTGAGAAGCGGAGCATCGGTGAAATGAACTGTTTGTAATTAAATGAAAACAACTTTCCGTATCCATATACCCTGTTTGGGATCGGTATATTTTTAATGGTCCTTTACAGGCCTTTTTTCATTTAAAAGCTAATGACCGCTTAGGTTTGAGCTGTTTTTAATGTTTGGTGTAAAAGATTTTAAGGTGAGGTAATCACGAATTTAGTTAAAAATATAAATTTTTAGTCTTACTATATTACAAAAATATTTTTAATAAAACGTAAATATATTTAAACATTATTAAGTATGATATATAATTAAAAATATCATTCTGAGAATACCTACTTTAGAAACCAAAATAAAATTGAAATTTGATAAAATTATTAACGATATAAAAAATATTTGGATAAAAGATAGAAAAAAATATCGTAATATATTTAAATTATTTGCATTGAATTCGTTACGATCAACTATGGGCGCATATTTTAAAGGTATTCACTTTTAATATCAATACACTACTAACTAAGTTTAACTTACAAATAGTATATATTAATTTTATCTTGATGATTTTTGGCATACCGACTATACCGACTCAAGCCAATTTAAATTTTATTAAATTTTATACACTAATAGTAACAGATTTGTCATATCCACCATTTAAATTTGAATCATCAAACATATAATACCATTATATCAGGTATTTTATCATTATTATACCTGTTAAATAAACATTGTTTTTTTATGTTAGAAGTTTGGTGCAAATATTAAATGATTTCGTTATAAACACATATTTAGTCTAATTATATTTTTTTTACTTAATATTTATTTATGACTTACGTTATTACAGCTAAGTCAACGGCATCGCTATACCATTTGGTATAATTTTAATAATTCTGATTTCAAAAGTCAGCAAGGTTAAAAGTGATATTTTTTAGCTCAACTTTAACGCAGGCACGAGCTTTCCGGCTTTTATTTTTTATTACTATTTTACTTATTAAATCTTCACATTAAGATTGCAACACAAAAAGCACGAAGTGGGCATTTTACAGTTTTTCGTTTGCGATTGTTTGTATCATTGCTTTTTATTTCGAATTAACAGGTATATTTTTTTATTAAATCTACGACGCAGATTTTATTTCATTTGTGTGAATACGATTTTTAGACGACAAAAAATTTTTACGTGCTTTATAAGATAACGATAAAAATAATCTAATGTGTAGTATTTTTTATTATTTCATATTCGTTCTGAGATGGAGAATATAGAATAATCACAATGTAAATATTTTTTTATCTTTGTTTTATGAGACTAATAGTTGTTACTTATAAACTCAACAATTTTGATTTCATATTATGGCTACAGATAAAAATAAATAATCATTTGAAAAAAATTTCAACAGCTAACCGTGACTCCCGCTTGCTATGCAGATGCTTTATCCGATACTCTAATAAGGATGATTCTAATTCTAATGTGTATTTTTTTTAAATTCTATCAATGACAATACTCAATCTATTTTTGATAAATAAATACTTTTAAAATAGTGTAAGGTTTTGAAAAAATCTAATATTTATTAGATTTTCACAATGCATTTATATTATATTATACAAATTTTTTTTATACAATCTATAATCAGTATTTTTTGACTCATTAAAAGAACACAATATTTTCCTCATACTGTTGCTACTATTATTTTCTAGTATCATCATTTTACTATAGTATTAAGTGTGTGGTTTATATTTAAAGTATTCGTATAATTTATTTTAAAAAAACATACTATTTCCGTTTATTTTAGAATTTGGCCACGAGTTATTATTACGTGTTTTATTAATTTTATTTTCTGTAAATTCTTGGTGAATATACTTGTATATCGAAAAAAAAATTTAATTGAAATATTCATAATAAAGTTTAAATATTATTTTGATTTAATTTTTAATTTTTATTTTATGTAGAATATAAACTTAATATCAATGAGATGTAAACAATAATTTGATTGATTTTATATATAATTGTGCAAAAATACTTTTTTTTTTTTATAGAAATATTAATAGTTAGAATACAAGCACCGTTAACATATATCAAATAATTAATAAATAATTTTAGTACATATTCAATCAAATCCATTTAAAAATATTGTATAAAAACCTCCTACCCGTAATTTTTTATCAGTAATAATTATCAATTAAAATTTTAATTTATTTGGCTCAAGTTACAGTTACATAAACTCACTAAAAACCTAAGTTTTGTAATAAAAAAGTGTACGTATTAAATTACATTTTAACGGAACAATTATTCTTTGTCATTTACTAAAAGTCAGTGAACATCTATCAATCTTGTCGTAGCTGTCAAAATTTGCACCGCTTTATTCATGTGCACTTAAAACAAGGACACTAAGTAGAATAATATCCGATAATAATTATTACACTTAACTAAAATCTTTTGAGAAAATATCCTCACATTCAAGAT
>JAPMAE010007866.1:0-11473 GCA_036584705.1 Rhyacophila sp. 25_7 | reverse complement strand
ATACTCGATAATTATTTTAATGTAATTGCTGTAAAAAAATGTTTGCGTGTACGAATAAAAGGTGTGTCAGACCTGCTACATGGTATGAATAAAAAAATAAACAATGCGATGAATATTTAGAGGCATGCTACGAAAAAAACTGTATGTTTTTTTACTCTCTACAAAAGTGCGCGGCCCTGCGATAATAAGAAAGAAAATCAAAAATATTTTTCTAGGAAAAGAAAAAAAAGGGATAAAAATAATAACTGCTCGTGCTATTAATATCTCAAAGACTTAACATTATTGAAAATATTATGAAATTACTCCGTATTCTAAAATAATCCAAAAAAACTACCGGATTTTTGTTGTGTTAAAGATATTATTTCTTTCAAAATACAAATAAAGGATATATAAATTGATCTCAAAGAAAAAAATCCTATTGTTAAAATATAGACATATGTTTAGATAAATGTACCTGAGAGGTAAACTGCATTATGTCAATTTTTGGCAACATTGAGATATCTTCAATGCGTAGTATATATATCTTGCGACGCTCTTTCCTGTGATACTCAATTATGTTGTAACTCTACAAGAAAATTTAAAAAAGACTTTGTTATAAATTAGCCGAAAGAAGTAGCACCAAAACGACTTTTAACAGCCATAATAGCCAGTTAATTTTACCCAGAAAATTAACGCTAAGCATTTTACTACATTGAAAACAAATTTTGAATATTTATTTTAAAGTATAAAAGTAATTTGAATCTATTATAGTTATGCTAATCATTAACATTGTCACGCACATTAACTGGAGCATACGGACACCACGCGTAACCTCCATGTAGATAACCAGCCTTATTGTATCATCCCATGTTATGCCAGCATATCGTAACTCCACCGAATACTCCCTTTGGATCGTGTTCAACGGCTTTCCAGGAACACTGAATAAATGGTTGTATTGAAGAAGAAGTTTTTTTGGTTGAGATACTGGTTAGAAATTCTCAGCACGTTGGCTGCGTGCCAAAAACGCCTAAATCCAAGACGAGTCCAACGTCTTAACTCTGGGTATGATAAAACGCTGCATAATCCATTCCCTTGTCACCTCATTTCGATCACCAGATTTTACCGCAAGCAATATATTTTCAAAGGTCATACGGGATTATTTTGAGACTTTTTAAGGTGCCATGATTCGGTATTATAAAGTAGTATTTCAGTCATTATTTAAGCGTTGAATAAGCGATATTTGATTTGGAGTAAGAGTACAGCTATGAGTTTTGAATTTCGTTTGGAGTTGAAGGTTAAATTACTAATATGAAGAGAGAAGAATATTATTTATAAATATTTATTTGGATATTGCTGCACTTAATTTTACATACAATACGCTTATGTAAATGACCATTATTCTATATATTTTCAATAATTCTGGTCTAATTGAACTAATAAATTACATTAGAATGTATTGCGTTTCATATACATTGAATTATATTTGTATGCATTTATTCAGTTACACACTTTTATCTTAAAATAAAAATTGTTTTATAATTTGCAGAAGTTGAAGTGAACAATTCATTAAAAATAAAACTTAGAATGGATTTCAAAATATCAAAGGAATAATATAAAAAAAATACATTTTTGATAATTATACAATTCCATTAAAATATGGCTTTTATTTATGTTTTATAAATACTTAATAATATCTGTTAATTAAATGATAAGCAAAAACTGCACTATGAACAAAGATAAAAACTTCGTAAATTATTTACAAAAAAGTGAATCATATTCGCCAATAAACACAATCAAAGTTTTTATGAGAAAATAATTTATATTCATTTGCCGACATCACTACGTCTTCTGGAAAACTTTCGTAAAATATATTTTATCTGAATATATAAATATCGAAAGTTCAATTATGAAGAGGTTTATTTCACACGCACAATTTAAATAGGTTCATCATACTGATTTATATAAATTTCATTGAAGAATACATTCAGATTTTTTATAATGTTATTACTTTGATACAAAATATTTCAATAAACTGTATTTAAACATAAACCGGATATTGTTAAAATCAATACACATTTTTCAAATATATAATAATTTGATTTATGCTCAAATGAAATAATTAATCTTTTAAATATTTTGAAATTGTTATTTTATGTAACATGTTATATTATAGTTACGATTGAATATCTAAAAATTATGAAGATTTTCTTTGATACGCATTTTTTATTATTTTGTTAATGCTATTATTAATACTTTGTGGAATAAATTGCAATATCATTAACAAAGTTTTCAATAATTGTAATTATATGTATGATTTGTTACAATATATCTTAATTACATCAACGATTATAAAACAATCCTGGTTGTATATGTAAATTGTATAAAGAAAATAAGTTAAACTAAAAAAAATTAAAGCTTGGATAATTATCGAGTGGATTCGCACATCTGAAAAAAATAGTAAAATAGCGAGGTTCCATCGAAATTGCAAACTGTAAGCTATTATTAATATCTGTAATAACTTTTCCGAGCTAATCACCATAGCGTAGCTGTGCATTTTGAGTTCTCATGCAAAAAATATAGGAAAGCCCTTAGCCCTGCAGCGTACATATTATATTAACTATAAAAGAGATAAATCTAAAAATATCGTTGTTTTTAGCTGGCCAATTAATTTTAAACACAAAAAAGTCAGAAACATTTAATAAGTTTTGTGACGGCTTTCTTTTATACTAGGTCTTCATGTAAAAAAATTCATAAGGGTCCCATATGAATAAATAATAATATGTTTCGACTGATTTTGGCCCCCCTAACAAACTGGATCTTCACAGTTTATTTGACTTCGATATATGGTGGTTACGTTACTGAGTAGAATATGTTCCTGTGAAAGAAAGTCGTTCGATAAATCTAGCAATACTCAAGCCATGTTGACATATTGAATGAAATACATAAAATAAAAATGTTTTGCGGAGATTTATTGAAAATAAAATTTGTTTATATAAAATAATAACACAATAATCGTATTGACCCTGTATAGGCAAAAAGACTTAACCCATTTTTTTTTTGATAAGTGCTTTTATTTAAAAATCACAATGCACACAACCAACTACACGTTTTGTCAAAAGGAATTAAGCAGTAAATGGCGAATTATTATCGAAATTCAACAAGATTTTGAAAAAAACAACCTACTACATTTGTCTAGAAAGGGTATGCATAAACCCCTTATTTTAATGATTTTCCTTTAATTATTTGTTTAATTAAGGAATATATAACACCAATTTATCGGTCATCATGCACTTCATATTTGTCTTAATGAGATTTTGAATATTATTTATTATTTTAATAAAAACATTTTTTGTGCTTCCTGTAAAGTTTGTTCTTTGATGGTTAATACTTTTTCCCTAAACACGGTCAATATGTATGAAATAATCTGAAATAGTGTAGTCAAATTTTATGCGGCTCTAATATAAATAATAAAATTAACCATGTATACATCTTTTAAGATAAAAAATACTTTTGATGAAATTGTTATTACTTAGAGCTTTTGTAAATTTGTAGTAAATAGAGGCGATTCCTTTAGCTGCAATAAAATACCTGGAATCCTTTCGGCTGCAACAGGAAGCTATCTACCGCCATTATTCTCATCTGTTCAGTCGGTGCGAATGAAACAGCTATACGAAAAAGAATGACCACAAATACCAACAACAAAAATACGTATAAACAAACAATAATATATGTTGTGTAAAATATATATCATTGGCCGTTTCGCACTGTTTGTATACACTCAGCCAATGTACAGTTAAGCTTCCGGCCGCCAAAAAATAAAAGCAATCGTTGATGGATACGGTTGACTAAATTTATTGCACAATTCCTGAACGTTATTCAAGTCACTCGATGTTATCCGTGTTATAGGACGGTGTGAATAAAAATACAGTAACTAACTAATTCTATCATATCGTAGCATAAATATAACAGTCGTAGTATAGACATAAAAAAGATGTTTCGACTTTGCAAAAATCTAAAACAAAATATATTATAATAAGCTAAAAGGCGCAACAAATATAATACGATTTGACTTTAGTTATTACAAGATTTATTGTTGTATGACAAATAAATTAACGGTTTACTTCAAAATAATAAGTTGGCATGAAATATATTGATGTAAAATATTAAGTAAATATATTATAATATATACTTGTACATATTAAATAAATTAATTAATGTAGACGCAGATACTCCAGACTCCAACTTTTGTATGACTTCTAGTTTTTGATTTAACGTAAAATTAATTCTTTTTTGTTTATTCATACTGTAAGGGTAGGATTACGATGATATTTTTGAATGCATGTACAGTAAGACCTCATTTAACACTTCTTAGATTGACGCTGATTCTATATTACGCGGTCTACTCGAATTCTAAAAAATGCTCAAAATGTTCGCTGATTCAAATTATACCAACATGTCATGATTTGGATATAATACTACTATTCACAAACACAAACCAATCAGCAAAAGGTGACAATTCGTTGTAGCTTTCCATATTTACTACGTGTTAAATGATCTCTTTTAATGCTGTTTAACTTAGCGCTTTGTTGTCTAGGAACGCATTCTAAACGCTAAACGAGCTGTTATTGTGCATTAAAATGTGAACGTATTAAATGGAGTAATAAATGCCTAAATTAACTTTGTGTTAAAAAATAAACTGCTCTAACGCTATGTGAATCAGCAACCAGCGTTGCAAACGTCAGTTTAAGAAAACACGATTGTATTATAACTTTAATTCGAGTGCAAAAGGTATGTCGTGATTATCATGCGCAGAACATTGTTTATTTGTTGTAGTAGCACTTGGATTAAACATACGAGTATGTGACATTAAAAGGATGTTCTTAACAATTTTCACATTCGATCAGATATTTTGTCTATTATATTGAGGTTATACTGTATAAATAATTACCATTTTCACTATTAAAACTGAGTACTCGTAGAATTACAAATTACAATTCTGCTGTGCAAATATATTATTAAGAGCTTCAAATTGCTTGAAGGCATACAACTAAGTCGATTTAAATTCAAATGCAACCTTTTTGTGGTAATGTTTTTAATCTAAATGTATGTAGAAAAAACGTATTTACTTGCATATTACAAGCAAGGATATAAGTTTTGTATGCGTACTTTACGAAATAAAGTTGTATAACGATAATAATGTGTTAATTTTCAATAACTTTACGTTCATTGTACAATATTTTAAAAGATATTTATGAGATTTTTTCAAAACAAGTTACAACCCTTTGCAATTGCGACATATTTTTTTTTAGTTAAAAGATAACTGTATAAAATAAAATTAGATATTTCTTGTTAAAGTAGCTTAAATTAAAATATTGAATTAAATTTAAAATTAAGGGACGTAACTTATTAACAAATCTAAACTGACAAGCATGCTGTCATAGTGGTGGCATTCGAGTAATACAACATAATATATGCTAAAATTGTGGCGACATACTATGAGAAGAAAAGATTGTCAAAATTTATGATGGTCATATTGTCAAATAAGCGACAATGTTGAGGGAGGTAGTGAACAAGGTAAGTTAGTCCGGAACAGGTTAGGTTAGTTGTATATTAGATTCAATTTGTCCTGTCATTGTGTTCATCTTGTTTTCGTATACTTTGAGGTGCGAGTCATGCAAGTTAGTCACATTAGCTAGTACAAGAAGATAGTTATCGTTCGCCAACGAAATTGTGCGCTTTGTGTTGAATAAAGTTTCAATTTTGTTTATGTGGTATTTATGTTATTTTGTTTATGTGGTAAGTATTATATTTTATTTTAGAAAAGTTTAAATATGTCACAAGTTCTTATGTCAATGTAGAAACAGCAAATACTATTACCTTTGGGTTCATTTATTGAAAAATGGACACTTTTTGTTTCATTATGAGTCGTACATAAACCACGTAACTCTCTTTTGGAAGAGGGAGGGGTGACCACCAATATCTAGGTGGCGTTACAAGGGGGAGGGGGGGTTAATTTTTATTGTAACTTTTCTCTTTCAAAAAGTGAATAGAAGGTGATTATAATATGTATTCCTATTTAACCTTATATATATCAAAAATAATGTCACAACCCGATAACCTGCAAATTTTTAAGCAAAAATAGAACCTAAGAACTTTAATAATGTATATTGAATGTTTCTTTATCATGACTGTTTTAATGACCATATTATAATAATGTATTTTCAATTTTATATTTAAAAACATCCAAAATAGCCAAATTTGTCGATCAAACTACGTTTAATATTTGCGAGTTAACTTGCTTCTTGAACTTAATCACTTAATGTTAAAAGTTACGTAACTTTTGTGAGCAGGAAATAGGGGGTGGTCAAGGTGAATGTCTAAATGGTGTTACATGGATTATTGGATGGTTAAAAAAGTAAGAAAATACGTGGTGATTTATGGACGATCACTTAAAAATATGCTTTAAGATCATAAATGAAACTACAATTAATTAAAATTACAAGTTAAAACATGCCATAGAAATGTTTTTGAAAGTTGTTACTATATAAACAAAAACAATTATATCTGACACGATATTATAATATGTACGAGTATTTTCAGTTGATTTTTTATTAATTAGGTAATTATAAAGTACAAAAAATGTCTGAAAGAGTAAGCGAAAAATGTAATCAATTATGTCAACTTGTGTGTAAATATGTATTCAAATTGATTAATAATTTGTTTGCTTTGATGTATTTGCTTACGACATTGATAAAAAATCAATTTGAAATTTGATTGATATTCTGTGAAGTTATATCCATCATTTAATCATTTGCTCTACCAATTAATAAACTCGCCGAGTCGTGTCACCTTTTCAATCGTTTACCGTAGCATAAAAAGTGTAATGCCAACAAAAACAATTACTTAAAATACGTACCTAATTTTTCATAAAGTATTATAATGATTAATTGAAATGAATAAATTATTTAATAATTTATATGTTTTTATTACACGTGTCAATTTAATTGATTTTTATTTATATTATTGAATTTTTAAATACTCGTATATATTTAGTTTTTTTCAGACAGTTACTCGGATTAAACATGACAATTTATAAATGAGCTTTCCGAACCCAATATACAAATAATCCGTAAACTCTATTGGATAAAATGTTTTCGAAAACATTTTTTTCGATTATGGCAAAGTTTGCGATTAATATACTAAATTAATGATTGTTGGATATTTACATCAATATAGATAATATGAAACCTTTAGTTACAAAAATGGATATGGATATAAGCACATTTCAAAATGTTTGGTAAATAATGTTTGAATGTTTTAAGGTCAATTTTTGTTTTACGTTAAGATTCATTATTTTCATCGTAATCTATGTTTAAATTAAATTAACACAATGACGGCGTTTATTTGCTGTAAAACTTTAAAATGAAATAAATATATGCGCGCAGAATCAATCAGGTTTGAAATATTCCAATTCGTGAACATTCCACTTTTTATTTTTTTCATAAGATTATAATGGGTTTTGGAACATGACATTTTCACGCATTGTACATAGAATACGAACGTATTTTTGTCTCGATTTCAACAAAAAATGTTTATACCGCCTTTTGTAACTAGACGCTTCATGTATTTGACAATGAAACTATAATTTTTCGTCTATTATTCTAAAGCAATTCCACATATTATTAGAATAGATACATCAAACTTAAATCTTTGGAGGTGCCAATTTTTTTCAGAGTATAATTTCCATGTCTGGATTCAATTACATAAGTCGCGAGAACACTATTCGCTGGCTCTCTGGCATTGTCTTACATATGCTTAGTTAAGAGCTTATCTAAGTTCCACAGTTATTCATGAGTTTTTATAGTGTTCAGGTGTGCCATTAATCCAATTTCCAATTTACTTGGAAGAATATCAATTTTCTTTTACATTTGCTATACGTGACTCGACAGATAATGTTTGCCTATGTAAATCATTAACAATAAATTAATGGCTTCTGCTACATACTCGTTATATGGCTGAAATTGTACGTTTATTGTATGTATTAAATTTATATCTAGTGTGTTATACTATCAACTTAGAATTATAAATTATACTAAAGAAAACCAAACTTATAATTTTCATTATTTCACAGTAACTACAATATTTAAAATTATTGTAATGCAAAATAAATGAAGATATCTTCACTTTTTGATATATTTTATTTAAAGAACTTTCATAATTACTTGTAATATGTAACATATTTATAAATCTTTTATGAAAGCATTTCAAATTGTTTAAAGATGTTTGGTATGCTTTAAAGATGGGAAAAAAATAGTACAATTTTATCAATGAGAAGTTTTCATTCTTAGTCTTAAACATATAAACTAGTTATTTGAAAGAAATTAAATAAAACAATTTCATTATTACGGATTGTATATCGAGCGTAATGATAATAATCATTAAAAGTTCATGCACCATGCATCTCCCAGAGCGGAAGTCAACAAAATATAGGAGTCATTGTTCATTCCGTTTTCATTTCTGCGGTCAATATGAAGACAAAACAATAGATATTAATTTGGTTACCCAGACGATTATGTCAATACATTTCTACGTATTTTAAATTTGATATTTAAAAATAATCGCAATTTCAGGTCTAATGTGAAAAATATACCCTGATAATATAATGATGCGGTATGATATTTTGCATTTAACATCCAGTCAACTTAAGGTTTAATTGGCGTAAAGAAAAAAACGTAAATATACAAATATAAGGTCAGTCGTACAATTGAAGGTTTGGCTGACATAGAAAAATGCAGCGTGTTTTCATTTATATTACAATGAGTGACTGTTAAAATTGATATATATACGCAAAAATCTCAAAACTCGGCTCATACATAAATTAAATAATGACAAATTAGATATATTTAAACCTAATTCAATTGTAATCACTGTACAAAAGTGATTTAGTTTAAGTTCTTAGTATTTTCAAATGTATATATTTTTAATCAAAGTATTAAGCTGTATTCCGCGTACCACTAAGGGCTCAATTAATTTTTCATAGAATTCTTTCTTTGAAGAATAATCTATTTATAAGAAACTGAAAATTTATTGACTAAAACTTAAAATTTAATATTAAACATGGGCTGCAAATTCAACATTCAAGAAAGGAGATTTTTTGATGCTTGAAACATAGATATAACACAAACATCTTGAAAATAAAACCTTGGTTTAAATACTGTAAATTTACACCACGTATCATTTTTCAGGTAGTGGCATAGGCTATCTATACTAAAGTATTTAAGCAGTTTTCACAGCGAAATGTTTTCAATGTTTGATTTTGAGTACATAGAACCCTTTGATAGTAATTAGTGATATTTAATGAAAATCGAAATCAGTTTACATTAATAAATAATAAAGATATTAGTTTAAAATTTTTCTTACCATATATATACTCGTATATAGTATAATTTGTAACAAATGTTTATACAGCGTTTCCATGATATAAATGATATATTAAATAATTATTTTAATATAAACCCTATCCCAAAATAAAGACCAAGTGAAAATACGCACACTAACGGTCTTATGACTCTGTTCATGCGGTTATATTTGCGATCAACAAGAACAAAATGCGCCTGGCGTAGCTATATTTAGCTCCGAATGGCGATGCCTACTTTCTTACTCTGATTCGACGAAGAGGACGAAATTATTGTGTTGAAATAAATATACTGATTTTTATAATGTTTTGTGTTGACATATTTTGATTTTTATTTATGTTACATTTTATTTTATAGTATTATTTACAAAATATGTATGTTGCGAGTATATACTGTATTATCAAATAAATAACAATTTTTATTAAATACTAAAAACATGGATTTATAGAATTATTTTCTTTTACGTGAGAACATAAGACATTGTTTTGTCTTTGTATATTTTTTAAAACGTAAACTGTAAGCTCTACACCAAAAATAACACCTAGTGTGTTTTCTGGGAGCAAATTTATATATGACCGGGTCTTATTCTCGAGGAATTACTGTAGTAAATTAAACGTCTTGTTTTCATATTGTGGAATGTCCTAATACTTATTTAATAAAAAGATTAGTCAATAACTATTTGCTCAGTACCTATGATAAGGATCTGAAATTACACAAATATGTGAATTTGTATTATAATAATGAAATTGAATCCGTATACATAAAACGTGTAGCGAGCTATGTACACTAAGTAATAAAAGGAGGTTATAATATAAACTGTTTCATCTGTATATACGTAATGATTATTAGGAAAAATACATACGACATAAAATACATGTGAATCCTTTCTCGAAGTCAGTAGACAAGCAGCAAAACTATAAGAACACAAGGGCCCAGCACTATAGAAGGGTCTAAATTGTAAAATTCAAAACATAATTAACAATTTATAGAATCACACAAAACTTCGGTATTATCAATTTTGTTTAAGAAAAAAATCTACGGATATGCAAAAAATGCAGATATATAATCAATTTTGCGGCCACTGAAATAAAAAAACTTTTACGCATTTTATTAATTAGGGCCCAAAATTTTTAGTGACTCGACTGCACGAAGTGCGAAAAACTGTAAATATAAAAAAATAATAAACGGATTAATGCATCAAATATTCATAAATATAATCAATTTAATAATATTCAATTATGAGATTTTTCAATATTGATCTGTTTTTCAATGCAACTACAATATGAAGTGTGCTTCTATAAACGAACGCCGAGCTTAACAAATATGAATACAAATAAAATGTATAATATCCATTGAAGCGCAAAGATCAAAACAAGGACGTCAGACGTAATTACCCTACGGTAGTACAGATTGATTTATCATTGAAATTAACATTCAGTGGGAACTCAATACTCCTACATTCATAATACAAAACCATATCATATACACACTAGCAACAAAGTAATAAAAGATAATAATAAAAAAATATTGGTTGAAATTTTTCTTATAGATACAATAAAAAAAAAAATCATCATTTCATGCCTTAGTGAATGAAAGTTTGTCCAGACCACTCTAATATTTATTAACATTTAAATTAAAATTCTCTTTTAAGACATCGTGGATTTAATTGTAACAAGGTAATACATAAACATTAATAATTTATCATATTTTTACGTAGTAATTTTAGTAACTGCGAAGTCTTTCTCACGTTTCGCTAAGCTCGTGCTCGTTCACTATCGCTTTTCTATTTTGTAAAAATAAATATATTAACTATTTGTTCTATAAATAATACGCATTGAGTATATGAGTGAAATAATATAAGATAATATATTTTTTTTTTTCATTATTTTTCACTCGAACGTTAAGTCATAAAATCACATAGGTTCACTACTTACTCGTATGTTTGAAATTATATATTTTTTCGGTGTTTCGAAAACATTTTTCCGTGAAAGAGTGTAATTGTTTTATATTTTGTAATGCATATGAAAAGTATACACTATAGCAGGGATGGCGAACCTTTTTGAGACTGAGTGCCAAAA
>JAPMAE010007865.1:0-11473 GCA_036584705.1 Rhyacophila sp. 25_7 | reverse complement strand
CGTCGCGAGCGCCGCGCGGGGGGCGCGCGAGTCACTGGCAGGCCGCCGCGGCCCCAACACGTGCCGCCGGCTTATTACCCCGACCGCACCGCGCCACGCGACAATTTCAATTTTGATAACAGTCTTTATCGGAAAATAATAATATGGAATTTCACTAATCGGCAATACACTAAGAAAATTTAAAAAAACACTTCCAACTCTTATTTAAGCGTTTACTACATAGTAAAAACGGATGTTTGAAAATACAGATGTTTTGAATACTTGAAAAAAGTTTGTGTCAAATTTTGACGCAGTGTAATAATAAGTGTCAGTTCGTTTATTTTTTTTCAAGTTATTTTTGCAACGCTCGCAAAAAAAAACGTGATACCGGTGACCCATCTAATGCGTATCTCAAACGATGAAATGGTAACATCTCCGCAAGTGAATTGTTGGCAAACGTAAGGATCATTATCAAAGATTTTAAGCTACTCTAAGCAGTAAACTTTCATGTAAGATATTTTCAATCTGTTTCATAACTTCACCTATTATTATTAAGAATAAAAATAAACTAAAACAATTCATTTATTTTATAAAAGCTTGCAAAAGTATTTGATACAAATAAAATAGTGTGGAAAATATACAATAGTTAAGAAAACGTGCTAAGTATGTTTGTTGGTCATACACAATAGAAATATATTTAATATATTTACATAACAATCTTGAATATTCAGTAAAACGATAATTTATAAAAATAGTTTTTAAAAAAATATACCAATATGAAAACAGTAAAAAATAATTTGAATAAAAACATTACTTTGTAACATATCGTAGTTAATATTTACGATATGGAATAAGTCAAACTATTTACAAAGTTTGTAAATCGGGCACGAGACAACTACATAAATTATACTTGCAGTTTGAAGAAAGCTGCATAAACTTTTACTACCGACTGCACTCTACTTTAAGGTTAACGACGTGCAAAACTTTACTTCGTGTGAACTTTGGAAATATTTTGATCGTTCCTATAAGTTCGCTGGAAATTTTACAATGATTCGTTTAACGGATGTATAATTAGTGTAGAACAGAGACTTCTAAAAGTGTGTTAAAATACAACTTTAAATATTAAGGATACATTATAAAGGTAAGGATTAAAATATTTCATAGTACATTTACTTGCATAAACATTTATATTTCATACAATATAATATTTTAATGTCGCTAGATATTAAGAAATCATACAAATATAAGTTTCGGTGATTTTTGTAAATCATGAAAGATTTTATTTTGATATGACATTGACTTGTGTATTGTATATTTTTTTGTGGTTTTATACACTTTTTAAAATGCAATATGATAGTATTAAGACTGTTTTTACGATGTATGTTGTAATATTCTATATTGACAATATATTTTGAAATTTTACCAATCAAACGTCTAGCTTAAAACGTTGCTTTTACAAAGTTAATAATACTTGTTAAATGTGTTATATGTGTACTTATTCTCAATAAGTATAACTTTAATAATTATTATCAAAGAACATCATACTATTGCCACTATATAAATAATTCATAAAATATTTGCTTACTACAACATAAGTTATTTAAACAAACTGTGAAATACAGTTCAAGCGTGCAAATTGAATATTCTACAGATAAATTACTTATAATACTACGTACTTAAATAAATAGATGGAACAATATATCAGACGTTATAAAAAATAATATAATAAACAATTTTAAAGAAATATACTCATTTATACTAATAAGTAAATTATGATTCCATATTGACAAATCTTTATTCAAAATAAAACCCTTAATCGTATAATATCGAGAAATATTAAATACGTATTTAATCGTAATATATGATATCGGCGTTTAAGGTTTTCCCGATTTTTAGCTGCCTATTGAAGTTATCCAATTTGCTCATTTACAATCCCCCTTTAGCTCGTATTTTGTGGCGCAAAATTTGGCCATTTCTATCCTTCGAGGTAAAGTTTCGACTGGTGCTTTTATTAAGGCATGCATTCCCCTAAACAAACGGTGCTGAAAAGTAAGCCTCGGTCGAATATATAATACACAAGACTTAGGCATCCATTATTAAATCGTCGGACTTTTAATCTTACAAAGGTTGTTTTTTTATGGTTATATACTTCCCACAAGTGTAATATTATTACGAGTATTTGTACGATACGTGAAAATTCATTTCATTTTATTATGTGAATTATATTTATTATCTTAAAATATATTATTGTGTATTATATTTTAAATATTTAAGAGTAATAAAATGACAATATACTAAAGAGGCGCCTTCGTTAAATAAGTGAATAACGCGCTTTCGCCTAGCAAGCGCAAGTCAAGGGTTCAAGACCCGTGCTGGTTGCAAAAAAAATCAAATATTTATTAAATTTTATTGTAACTAGGACACAAACCCGAAACGGTTGAACTAATAATTGACAATTATTAGTCGTAAAAAAAACTGCCAAAACAATCTTCATATTGTGGAGACCCATATGCTTCGTTTCGGTGTTATAGGTTTTTCACGTTTTTTAAGATTATCTGATATGATGAATATGTAAAATTCACTTGTGTTCTAAAATTCATCTAACGTATAAAAATAAACATGTAACAATTGAAAAATATATCAGTTGAAAATATGTCAGTAGATGAAACCGATATTGTTAGTTTACAAATATTTTACGAAAAATATTATGTGTTACTTTTTCGATATAATGGTTTCCAACATAAGAGGATGAGTGAATAAAATTAATTAAAGATTGTTATAAACTTTTATTTAATAAATACCCATGCATTAAAGCCAAAAGTCAGTACATGAATATTGTTATATACTTGATTTAAAATAAATTAATATTTTTCAATAAAATAACGACCTTTATTTAAAAATTTATTGGTGCCAACATCGCTAAGATAATCTCCATAAGCCCATTCTACGTAACGGAAAATTTACAAATAAATTTAAGGCACCCCATGATTTTAAGCGACGTTCGAAAATCCTAACATGCCGTTAAAGCACCTTAAACTCTCATTAATTAAATAAAAAGTCATCTCCACGCAGTTAAATAACCGAAACGTAATTATGGCAAAGTACTTTCCATCCACAGAAGCCGCGGACAGCTTTATGAGACTATTTATATGTGAAAAAAAAACGGAATGAATACCCTTGACAAAACGCTACAGTCGTTTCATAAAACGCTTTTCAACCACAATAAACATGATTTGCGCAACTTGTTTATACTAGTATTTTATTGAAAATTTTCCGTGTTATACGTATTGTATTCATAAATAGACGATTATCGCGTTATGATATATATAACGATCTAAAGATACTCTATTTTCATTCTCTAATCTTTATTTTATAATTAATATTTAAAAACTCATTATTGAAAAAAAATGTTTAAATATTTACTAGTTTCATCAATTATTTTTTATAAGAGATTATTTTCGGATCATAATGCTACTCATAGAAGTGCGTATGTCAGATTTTGGTCATTTTGAGTCAAGTATGAGAAAGTACTTAAAATTTTCCGTCTTTCAATACTAGAAATGTTTATGTCAGCTGATTCAATATTAATGAAATAAAAACATAAGTAACTTGTTCGACAAAGAAAATTTCAGAAATGTCTATATTGACATAAGCAATTCATATGTAACATCTGACATAGACACTTCTTGCATTAGGCTTCAAGTTATATGCAGTAGATATCTTCAAAAAATATCTTCAAAAAATATCTTTTTATGCTTCTAGTATATTACCAATATTATTTGCGATAAGATTTCAGTAGTATTCAGTACCATCAGTTATTAAATTAGATTTTTAAACTTTTCCTAAGCTATATTTATACGAGTAGATATCAAAACTATACTCGTCCGTAAAGATATTTTTTAAATAAATTTTAACCAACAAAATCAGTTTATTAATATACGAATAGTTAGCGAAAGAGTATATAAAATTGTATAGATGCTTTAATACAATTGCTTTTAACTTAGAAATGATAAAGGTAAAATACATTATGAGAATTGTAGGAATACAATAAAATTAAATAGCATAGATTACAAGATTTGTGAATTGAAAAAATGTCTGATGAATAGGGTTACATAATATATTTTTTAAATTAATTTTATTCTTAAAAGAAAAAATACGAAAAATGTAATATTTACTTTATTTTTAACATTACTATAATAATATTTTACCATGCTATACCACAATTTGGGAAATAAATTAGTTATAAAATAAATAAATTAAATACACCGCTGTATCAATTTGCACCTGGAGAGTGTTTGAGTACAATTTATACATCTGAGGTGGGAGATGTGAGAAAGACGATGAAATGGAAATTTACGACTACTTGATTAACATCGCCGCAGAGAAATTAAAAAAAAACTTAGCCAGTTTTCACACCTGATTTAAAGCATCATTCCATTTGCACTGTTAGATTTAAGCATTCCAAAATAAATTCGCGTTTCATAAAAGAGCGTTTATTTACATCAAATTAAAACTATTTTGCTGCAAAATATATTTCAAGACTTTTATAAATGTGTCTCAGACTACGTAGAATCATTTTGTATAAACAAATAATATTTTTATGATTCTTGAATATAAAAAAATATACTCATAACTTATTTATTTGTTACTTATACACTAGTTTGTATTTATAAAATATTTATTTTATCATTTCAAGTTAATAGTTAGCATGACATGTTGTTTTTGTGAAGAATAATTGTTTTTTTCCCTCTCTTGAGTCTCTCTTTCTACAAGACCATCAAAAAGCATTACTATTGTGATAAAAATTGACTTTTTTCTACTACTTACCAAATTGTATGATCTTTTATTAAGAGACCACAATTCTGTAGTAAATATTAGAATTATATCTCATCGGTATATAGTGACTAACTAATTTGGTTTTTTGTTTTTTGATGTAATATTTTTAAATCAATAACATGAAGAATTTAATAATCTCACCACATACTCGTCAGTAGTTGCATCTAAGATTATGCGTGTCCACTTCGTATACCATAAGTAAAAGAAACTTTAAAAAACTTTTAATCAAAGTAAATAGTAGATGTAAATTTAAATGAGAGTGTTACAACAATACTGATATCACTTTCAGACAAAGTCATCATTTTGTTATTAATAGTGAATAAAAGTGGTCTTAAAACGATTCGGCTATCTATTTTGAAAGAAGTGGTCTATTGTTTCTGATACATGCCTAATTTAAAATCATAAATCATATTCAGATAGGAGAATTTTAAATTTACTAAAACTGTCTATGGATTATAAAACATAAACTTTCAGCAAATTATGAAAGGTTTTTTCACTTTGATGTACATTGATAATACAATTGGATTGTTTTGATAAAAATTAAAAATATTTAAAAAAAATACAATATTTTACTGCAGTGAAACAGCGGGTCTTAAGAAACACTCATACAATAAGTGTACGATTTGATGTTACTTAAAATTATTGATACAAAATAGTGAAAAAGATTTACCGTTTTAAAAGAAAGAATATTGCGATTTTGAATCTATTACCCGGCTGAGCTCAATTTCGGGGATGTCATAAATTTTCTCGAGTTCTTGGTCTCCGGGAAATTCAAAACTCGTCCGGCTTGCCAATGACAGTACGCCGCGCATCCTCCGGGTTATATCCCCCTTTATCAAAATTAATGTCTTTGTTGATATTTATGTCACCTGTTACTTGATACTGTTCGCGAGCAAGAGTACTAAATTTTAAACTTCACCTAAAGGAATAATATATTTTCCACTTTCCTTTCACAAAATTCTCCCCACTACCCGTTCCGCTGTTTACGCGTCGGCTTATCTTTGTTTGGAAATATGAATTATCGAATTCGACGAAGCTTTTTATGATACGTTGTGAAACGTGGGAGTGGAGTAGGCATTTTAAAAGAGACATTATTATGCCATCATTTTATCAAAATTATAATCGATTTGAAACCAAACACTACAAATTTTTGTTCAGACGAAATTTGAAAATACTGATAACTATCATTAGTTGAAGATTTGTATACCATAGAAATCATAGAAAACTTCACAAAAGTTTTTTTTATCACAAGCTATATTCTGAATTATTTAAAATAAATCACTGTTTTACACATTACAAAAAATCATTAGTGTACTGGCTAAAGGCATTATGTTGAAAAATGATCGTTTTGATCTAATAATGTAATTTGGTAGGTGTTTCCACACTCTATCATTTGGTAAAATAAGCTTTTCCATATTTCTTATACTTTTTCTGTAATATTTAAATGTCACTACCTCAATATTGAATATTTCATTACTAGAAAAACACTTTAAACTGACTAAGGATTTTTTGCCTGATCAGATTAAGTATTTTAAGGTATATTCTAATTCTAGAAAAAAAATCAACAAAACTTACACTCCCAGTTGCCCTAATGATAGTAAATTAAATGTATATAATAGACTCAAAATTTAAAATCTATTTTCTCAAAACAGTTTTTTTTGACCTAACGCCTTCTGCCAGTATAACTACGAAGTATGATATTTTAAAAAGTATTTTTAACTTATGTATTATAATTTTTCAACTATCGATATTAAAAGTAAATATTCAATTTTTTTATGAAAAAAAAATGTTTATATTTTTATCGAATCAATTTATCTAAATGGCTTAAAACGTAGTTTTGGATATAAAAGAAGCCTTAATAAAAAACAAACATTTTTTTTCGTTTTGTATCGAAATCATAGTTGAAAAGTTAATAATGATACTTATAAATTTTTCAATATTAAATTCACAGATTTTATATTTTAAGCAATTTTTAACTACTTTATGAATTTTAATTTCAGCAAGCATATTAAATTAAAATCAAAATATTGTTTTTACACTTACTTCAACAAAATATTTAAAAAATTCAGATTATTATCTTCATCTTTAATAACGTTTTCAACTAACAAATTTTTATTTTTTAAATATATTCTGTGAAAATAAGTATAAAAAATATATTTATTTTGATATAATGAATTTTTACAAAATATTGTCAGTAGATGAAGTTAATTATATATATGTAAATTTAATACAATTATTTTAGTCTCTAATAATGGTAAAATAAAAAAAGAGTACTTAATTTTTATATTGATAATTATGTAATATAAAAAAAGTAAATATAATATTTAAAAAAAAATTATGTTTGTTTTAAAAATATATTTTTACGCGTAATGATGAAGTTACGCTGTATATGCCTGAAAATTCTTTATGACTACTTTGGGTAATATAAGATACATGTAAATATTAATTAAGATTTGAGTCGTATTAATTTTAATTATAATCTGTGCTCTGTGTTCCCCCAGTAATTAATTATTTTTTAGTATCGTTATTAAATAAATAATTAAAATCTTACATTATTACGCTTATCGGTGTACGATAAATTTAATGAAATAATCCTGACACAATAATTACAACACGGACCGTTGTAATATAACTGAATTTGAAATATATCACGAAAATTTTGGTATGTATATCATATCATGTCGTCATTATGAATGTCCATTAGAAGAATAGAATTATTAATTTTTAATAACTTTATATCACTACTATTGATCACGAGATAAGTGTAATACAAATAACTATAAAAATCATTTAAATCAAAGTTTTTGATCAAATATTCAGGTTATGAATAAATAAGAAAGCTCTGAAACTTGTTCTTAATAACATAAAACGTTACTTACATCATAAAAATTAGTTTAAGCAATTATATTTATTATGTGAAATAAATTACGGTAGATACAACAGAAATGTAAACTGTACACTAAATTAAATAATATAAAATCGTAAATTTTAGTGAATGTCATTTGAAGGATATCACCAGACGTCGAGCTTTAGTGGGCGGTAATAGTGAGCAAAAAGCACTAAGGCTTGAATTATCGCAAAGCTGTGCTTAGTTATTCCCAGTATTATGCACTGGCAACCCTAAAAGCAATCCAATCAAATAAATGGTTATAAAGTAAACCTATAAATCATGTTATAGCAGATTCGCAGTCTCAAGTACCACCAACTGAATATTTTCCTTGAACTATTTTATAACATTGTTTGAACGTGATTGAAAACTCAAACGATATCGGTTTGAAAATTTATGAAGAATGCTTTTGGGCTACGTGAGTCTATTCGTAAAAAAATATTTGTATAACATATTAATGTATTACGGCGAATGGCGTATAATTTATTGCTTTTTATTTTACGTATCAGAGGGTAAATACAACTTTAAATGAATCTCAAATTATATAAAATATTTTTTTTGTACCTTTACATCTCTCAACAAAAATTAATGAAATATGTATATATTTAAACACTATTTATTAATTATATACAAGTATATAAAATAAGTATATAAAGATGTAGATGTATTACTTGGTTGATATTCAATATATATACACTTTTCAGGGTGTTATTCTTAAAAAAAATAGATATACTCGTAGCTTTAATTTGATGTGACAATCACAAAAACAAAAATCTCCTTCAAACATTCTAGTAAAAAATATAATTTGATAAAATAGTATAAATTTTTCACAACAAAATTTATGTGAATAGTTTTTTATTTGATAAATAATATTATTGCAACAAATATATTAATGTTAATTTAACTATGAAATTTTATATTAGCTTAAATAAAAATATACAATAATGAAAACTTTGATTAATCAATTTAAATCACAGAGTCCCTAGGGTCCATGTCAGCAAAAAAAAAAAATTGGGGGTCCACGGTCTATGAAATTCAAGTAAGTGAATTCTAATTTAAATACAAATGGTCTACAGGACAAAAAGTTTGGAGAGCTTTGATTGAAATGTAGATTTAACTACGCATATGTGCAAACTATTGTTATTTATAGTCATATAAGTAAAAGTATATGCAAATATATTTTTTTCAGTAATTGTAGAAAAAATATCTACAAATCTATGAAGTATGAAATTCATATGAATCTATGAAAAATTGTGAAGGATGAATAATTTTTAATATATGAAAAAAGATAATAATTATTATTATTAAATAATAATATCAAGTTGCATAATATTATTATTAATAAAATTTTAAGATAGTCATTTAATGGTCAATATTAGAAAATGTTTTGTTTAATTGTAGAATTCGATAATTAATTTTATCGACATATTGATCTATCTACAATTTTTACTTTAAAATTTACGTTTTTTTACTATTTTACATTGCAAAATACCAGTATTTTATATATTTTTTTATATAATAACCTCTTTACGCAACTTTTGGTTTATTAACCGAAAAGCTATGGTTTTTTTTTCTGAAACTTTAAATGGCCATCATTCTTTAAAATATAGCTCTCGGAAATAGAACGAAGAAAAGAGCTTAATCTTGTACTGAGAATCCGATGGACTTTTTCTTCGCGCTCGGTTCTGTACCATTATTTTACTATTGCACTTTGTTGTATTTTTGCTCTATAAAATGAAAATTTCTTACCAAACCGTGGCGTGTTGCTTAATTAATTTTGAAATATATTGCAGTGGAAATTGAAAAACATAAAGTTTTGGCCAATTTATAAAGCACAATTAAATTGAAACTCCTGAAAACGAATTCAGTTATAATAATACAGATTGAAGTATTGTTGCATGTATTTCATTGAAATCCAATATTAAATATAAATGTTCTGTTTTTAAACAATATTCTTTAACATTGAAAGCACTTAATTTACTTATTTAAAGAACTTCTGTAATTTCGCGAAGAGCTTTATTTTTATCGTCCTGTGTTTTATTATACTTTTTATTATCGCTTTATTTTGAGAGATTACTTTTACAACAATTTTTATTTTATTTCAAACTATGAAATTCATTTTTCAACTTACGTAATAACCATTATGCTCGGTAATTTTTAAAAAAATATAATATTCTAAATCAAAATTACTATGGTCAAACAATATTGTAATTTGAGAGCTATTTAGCTTTAATAGAGTAAACATCTTCAAAGTAAGGAGATTCAGATGGGTTGGCCAATCATAAGGTGCAATGAATCTAAATTTTGTAATTAAAATAATCTGTCAAGGCAATTTATTTATTATAAAAATTTATATTCACCGTTAGCAGGTCAAATATATGAGTAGTTAATATAACCTATTGTTTTAGCCATTTTATCCTTTATGACTGCATATATTGAACAAAAACAAATTCACAAGTCTAAGAAAACATATTAATTAAATCTTTTTGGCTCCGATGAATTTAAACGTGTATTTAAATTAATATACTCAGTGAGACATTAGAGATACGATCGCTTGTCTAAAAGTTATTTGAAAACGGTTTTCACACCGATTTTTAAACTTAATGGATGGAAACAAAGAACCATTACTATCTTTTTAATTATAAAATAAAAATATTCAGTCATAATTAGTATTAAAAAAATATAATCTGTAGATAACATTCATTGAAAATATACATTATGTCTATGACAACTAACTTTAATAATAAATAATATGGTACAAGCTCATTGTGTATATATTTTTATATATTTGTTGATTCTTTATAAGAAAATTGTATTAATTTCTTAACCATGTCTATAATTCGATACGTAATTGATTTTTGGCTGTCTGAGTTAAAATTACTTAAGAATGCTTACAATTATAAAAATATGTATTATCTAGGCATCGATTTACGAAATTGTTTTTTCCTAAAATACCCGTTAATATTTTTTTACTTATACCTAGATATAAACATATAAATTTTGAATGGTGTATTCAGTAATAAAGTAGATTTAGAAAGTCATTAATTTATTAAAAAATAATATTGTAGCAATAAGAAAATATACTTATATAATATACTTAAAAACAAGACAATAGTTAAAAATATTCATCATTCATAATTTCTTTAAAGCTAAATTCTGTAAATAATGAAATAAGCATACTTGTTAATTATAAATTATTTGTCTATGTATTGATAATAAATATACTTTAAAACTAAAATTGAAATTCGATTTCACTTTTCTTAAAAAAATATTTTAATACAGGATTTCCGCGCGAATTGAATATATTCAGCACAGAATTATGACAAAGTGGAAAAATGTGTAGAATATTACACTCCTCGTACGCGATGACCTTTTTTATATGCAAATATATTAAGAAACAGATATGTGGGAAGGAAGATTTAGGTCACACGGAAACTCTGCCTTGTTTTTTCTTACGTTATTGGAGACATGTTTATCGCACACTCCGACAAAATGTATTTTTATGAAACATAATTCGAACATTCGCTGAAAAGGTTGGTAAAGATTTATTGTCAAACAAATGCAATAGTACTGCCAAGAAAAAAATATTGATTGTTTTGGATGATATTAATTTTTATAAAATGTTAACCCTCACAAAGCTGTTGTTTGCAATAGATTAAAATAATAATAAAAGAAATATGTCAAAAAACTGGAGTATTGATAGATAAGAGTTTAATGGATTCTGTTCTTTGAATTAATTTTAAATAATGGAATCTGTTAGGCTCGATAAAC
>JAPMAE010007862.1:0-10545 GCA_036584705.1 Rhyacophila sp. 25_7 | reverse complement strand
TCGTATACTTCATCTCGGATAAGATATAAAATAAAAAAATTTGATCATGAGTTCAATATTTTAAATTCATACTCTGGTCGCAAATACAAAAGAAGACCATTGAGGAATATTATTTAATTTATCAAATGAATTGTCATCGCTATTTTACAAATATCTTTTTGTGTATTCAGATTTTGAAAAGAAACTTTTGTCTCACAAAAATGTGAGAAAGAGAATAAATTTAAAGATAAAATTTATGAAAATTACATATACGAGTATGTCACTTAAAGTGAAATTTATTTGTAATTTTCATATGAATCATAGACTTGTACATGTAAAAATTTTATTGTATCATATTTCAAAAAATACAGGAAATAGGCAATATTTTCTTGTATTAAATAATTTAGGTCATATACTCATTTATTAGATAATGTAGCCATAAATAATCAGATACTTTTATTCACTCGAACAATATATATTATTCTGTATCCGCTACAAAATCATTTGAGTCCATGTTCTGGCTAGAAATATAAATAAATAAGCATTTGGTAATGGAAATGCTACCAGCTATGGGATTTAAATCAGCAACCAAATGATTGCTATTGAATGTTCAATCTAATGCTTTATTTAGGATTATAAGACATAACAGCTTGAAATAATAACTCGGTGTTTATAGGTATTTTTATCGAATATAATGACTTAATCTGTCAAAAATATTTTAACAGACAAATCCAACGTTGACTTTTTTGTGAATATTTTGTTGATATAGTATAAATTGGGTAATTATTTTAGTTTAATGGTTATCCAGCTAGAATTGACAATATAATAGAATAAATGATTTAAAAATTCAAAGAATCTTAATAAACAGTTAAAAGATTTCACTAAAGAAACCTAAATAATAAAAAAATAATAAGTTCTTAACATATTAAAATAATATTTTTTTTTATTATTATTTAATTTAGATTTTCATTTACATGATACACCGGTAAACAAACTTTTTTTTCAAACTTTCTTTTTTATTTTAAATTAAATAAGTTCAGTTTCACACATTTTTATCAAATCATCGTTTAATAAAAGACGATATTTATTTATAAATTATAAAATATAGATTTAAATTACTTGCTGCTGAATATAAATCAGATAATAGTGCCGATTTCAAACCCACCAAAAAAATATTTTTTAATAAAACGCTAGAAGGGGAAATAATTAAATTTAAGTTATTTAAAAATCTATGCATGAATAAGATTCGTGAAAGTTTACGCATGTTAATGGTATGCAATGGTTTAATGTAATTTTTTAAAGCAAATTTTCATATTTCATAACAATTTGAATTCCTCAATTTAGGCGAATTATTATTTTTTCGGAAATCATCTTGCATTTCCATATCCTTTATACTCTTTGATTTACCTAACTTCTAATGACCTGGTAATTTATAAAATCTGTATACTGTCTAATTCAACAGCTATGAGTAAGATATTTTTAAATTATATCCCTGAAATTTCTCTTTATTGTAATCTTGAAGGCTAAGAAGTGTACAGTATTTATATGTAAAACTTACTTCCTGTTTCAAGATTACCCCTTTAAGCGAACTATCAGAGTTCAACCACCCTGTACCAATTTCATTGTTAATATATATTAGGGTTCCAACATTCATTACATCTCTAATAACCCAGACCCTAGCTTCTACTGTAGGTATCTATTTCAACTCGACCCATAAAAACAGACTCACCAGATTTATGGCTATTAATCTTCTAAAAGAACGCAATACGTCCTTTGGTAACATTTGTTAGTTATCCCGAAACCTTTCACTAACAATTTTCCACAACCAACGTTTATTGGCATTTTAATCAATTTATTTTACCTCATATAAATTTAATTTTGTATTATTTGTAATGAAATCTAAATTATATAATTTATAAATGACAAATATGACACTTTGTTTACTTTTATATTGCTAAATTAAAAACTGTAACTTTATTTCATACGTTTTCCACATAAAACACTAATAAAAACGTTGACAACGTAGATTTAACTACTCAAAATATTTTCCGGAAAACATGTCAAAATGAAACATTTTTTAATTAATTTGAGGCAGTGGTGTAGAGTTTTTTTTGACAAAATAAGGGCAAACAAAATTCCTTACATTGATTCAATTCATTTTTACATTTCATGTTATAACACATATCCATGTGCTAAGAAGAAATACACTCAAACATAACAATCATATCTTCCGTAACACTCTCTGAGATATGAATCGAATCAATATGTCTGTGCGTCCTACCCTCTAGAAATACAATTTGTATGAATGGTTTAACCCTCAACACTAATGACCCTACTCACTTGTCAAAGTAAATGTTTGCTTAGATAGTTTTTTGAAATATATCAAGGTGAAAAACGTAATTCTTTTTTAACTAAAACTAAGCATTTTTTTAATGTTTTATAGTAATATATTGATTAATCAATATCTTTACATTGAAATAATTTGTATACGATTATTAATATATGAGTGTACGACACAATTTATTTATTATTATACATAAAAGTATTATAATGGGAGGGTGTTTAGGTAAAATGTAGTGACCCTTCTGCACAGTGTAAATTATGACCTTCACCTGTAAAATGTTCTACGTAGTAACATCCACCCATTATTTTTTTTAAAACAGTTTTTACATTTAATATATTTGTATAGAAATTGGTCAAATTTAATTTCTAGTTTATAAAAATACAATAATAATATAATAACTTCATAATTTTTACGTGGATTGATTTTCAAACATTTTACAACTCTATTCGGTGATATTACAAAAAACGATGTGTTTCATGACTATAAAGTATTTGATATAAAAAGACACGTTGCAAATAACTAAGGCCGAAATATATTTAAATTGAAATATCGTCTACAGTTATTGCCACCCAGTTATTTGAAATCACATAATTCAGCACATTCCACTAATGGCGAATGAAAATGTGAGGCGAGAAATCCTATTCAAATACTAGATTACGATGATTTAATTAAAATCATTTCAACGAACATCATGTTAAATGACAGTACGCATGAAGAAGTAAAGGATTTGCGTTTTTAAGCAGAAATGATTTAGGAAGGACTGAAAATTGTTTTTGAAAGATGTTTTTTTAATAGATTATTTTGTAAAAAAATGTTTTTTTGTGTGATTTTTTACCTGTCAAACAATCTTAGGAACTAATAATTGCGTAAATAAGTGTAATTATTTTTTCTTAACATGATTTTCAGCTAACTAAGATATTTAATTGAACTACCTTTATCTGAAGCTTTTTATTCATGACAAATCGCAAGAGCTTATCCCAAATTTTGATTGCGTCATACCTCATTCAAAATAACCAATTTTAACATAACGGCTGAAAGTGATAACGATCTATTGTATCCTATTCACACAGAAAGGGTCAAGTAGGGTTAGTTTATCGTCGACATTAATTATGCGTTCTAAATAAACAATAATCGCTTAAGAAGATGAAATACTTTGATTATTTTATAATTATGCGTCAACATTGATATAATAATAATATTTTCCTATCGAGTGGGTACATTTTATGAATTCATCGATCAAATTTCTATCGTTATGGTAATAGAAAAGGATTAATCGATTACTAGAAAGCATATAGATATTAAGATTTATAAAAAATTGGTGAAGAAAAAATCACTTCCACTGCAAAAATTCACGATTTTACACGTTTTCAATTTCTCTTACGAAATATTTGCTCCATATTTGGTCTTCAATCTTTCAATGCTTTAAATAAACTGAAATATATTTGCATCAAACAACGTTATTGCTGAAATAAATGCTTATAGTGCAGATAGAGTTTTTGTAATGGTTTAATATACTGAAAATTGATTGTATTTAGCCAAAATCTCACTTTTGAAAAAGTATTTATATTGATCACGATTGTGTGGCTTTATAATATTTTAGTAGTAGATTTGACTTTGAAGATATTCACAGACATAATTTTATTTATATTTCTATACCCGGGAGTAAAACTATACTATGTCAATAATGTCACTTTCTTACAATGACTGTTCAAAGTCGTTTTGGTGTTGCTTTCCTCAGATAATATATTATACAACATAGTATAATATTCCATTCATTATATTTTTTCTAGTATAGTTACAACACAATTAAGTAAATTACTGGAAAGAGCATCGGAAGATGTATTATACTACTACACTATATCGATATCTCAACTTTGCCTAAAATTGAAATATTATAATTTACCTCCCAGATACAGATTCATAGTCACATGAACACAAATGGTTGAACTAGTAATTAATAAATATTGCTTGTAAAAATACTAATCAAACTTTTCTAAAAAAAATGATTCTATAGATATCTCGTATGACATACTTTCAAATGAATATGATAAGACACACTTACTGTAGAACATATTATAATGGTTACAAAACTTTAAGATACAAAAGATATAGCTTTTTTGCTTTGATGAGTTAATAAAAATATACAAATACTTTGATATTACCGTGTCGGCGTAAATATGAAACTCTTGGCGTAGGTAAAAAAATAGAAAATTTTATCTAAGCATTGAAAAATAAAAACTTTCGGAAAAATATTTGTACTGGTTAAGGGTGTCTAAAATTTTCTCAACCGCACAGATGTTGAGTGTTTCGAACAATTTACGTCTAACGTCGTTAATGTCTTGAGAGAAAAAGGGCTTAGATGGGAAGGTTACGTACGTTATTAGATACGACGGATATAGAGCTTTTCGGATCTTTGAACGAATCCTAGTAAGGAAGTGATTTTTGGAGTGCCTCCAATGGGTGGACAACGTCTAGATGAATGCAGAAAGGTTGAGAGTAATCAATTGGAATAAAAAAGTCAGAAACGCATAAAACTAGAGGATCAGCGTACAGTCAACCATGAACTATGTGAAGTGAGGTAGTTTTATGTAGAGATATCACTTGAAAATGTGACCGTTAGAACTATATCTTGAACTATCAGATTTCACTAAAACGTAACTACTGTACATGAAATAATATATAATATACTGAATAATACTCGTATATAAATATAAGACAATTCGTTATAATGCTAAAGTTATCAAACTCTGTAACAAACAAAATTCTACTATAATTTTTTAGTGTATCTTATAAATTCTTTTTGCGAATATTTTTCTGTGACTATAACAGTAACATATACATTTATTATCATACCAAAAACATTTTTCCCTACGTTTAAGCATTCAATTTTTTTGTACAATACAATTTTCTGATTAAAAATGTATGTTTAATGCTAAGTATTAAAATTTTCAACAAAAAAATATTATGTATTCAATCTACGTTTAAAATCGATTTTTTTTTTTGCTTTAGTATGTTTATAAAATAATATTTTATAAAATTACAATCCACAGTCTAAGAATTAATAATCCAAATCGTGGCTTCATGTTTTCTATTTTAAGTAGCTTTGGTTTAAAATATGAATCGTGTCTACAGATATTATCGTGGAATGCTAAGATATCAAAGTAAAAAATCAAATAAGAAAATCTATTCTATATTAATTACTTAACAAAGGAATTATAGTGTCTGTATTTTTTTAAATATCATTTGTTATTCTACTATATAATTTATTTTAAATACTTTTTTTCCAAGGATTTAATCAACTTTTAAATCTTAATTTGCCCACCGCTTCTTTTTTGGTACCATTATTTTCATTTTAGTAAATTTCGAAGTCGTTAGATTCAGTATAACATAATTTTATGTAAAACAAAATGTATAATTTAAAAAAACTAAACAAAAAAAACTCATCTTAAGTCAGCATTTTAATATAAACATGTTTATTACATGTTTTTTATTACTGAAAATAGACTTTTTATGAAATAAGTACAATTTTCTCTATATTCGAAATAATTTTCACCTTCCTAAAAGTTCATTTTAATGTAATTAAACTTTAATATATGTAAATGATTATATCATATAATTATTTTAGCATAAAAGTAATTAGTATTGTTTACGAGTACAAGGTCTCAACACAGCCTTCGTAGTAGCGCCAAATTTGAATAAAACACACAAATGAAAGTAAAAATACGTACATTATAGTAATTAATTGATGATGTCATATGCGTTTCTTTCCATGCATATAAAACGTCACACTAAACAAATAATTGCACTTAAACACCGCTAATACTTAATATTCAACGCCATATTATTTAACGCGATCCTGTTGTTTTAAAAACTGCGTTGGTTTTGAATGAAATCTAAGCGGAATTTGCGCATGAGTGGCTTTGACATAGTAGTATATTATAGTCACTTGACACTTGTATAAAAAGAAAGCTCACGCAAAAAGCTTGGGTCCGTCCTAGCGAACGGCTTAGCTCCAACTGGCTGAAAGTTTCGGCGTTTCCTTTGAAATCGCGTAGGCAGTTTTTCCAATGGCACGTCCGCGCTTGCCGCTTTTCTTATCAATGGACGTATTAATATTATACTGAATCATTGAAATTTTAATATTCATAACGACATTATCAAGAATTTTCTATTCAGTTACGTGTTTTATGGACTGGAAAATAAATTTACTTAACACATAATTATTAAATGATCTTCAACAAGTATACACGAAAAAAAAATATCGAGTAATTCTATTACAATAGTAACTATTTATACTCTCACTCTTTATTGGAAAGCCATTTATTGAAATCGTGAAAAATTTTTGTATACTTAAATTAATTAAAATTTTTAATTAATACCAATATTCCATGATAGTTGAAAATATCTAATGAAAAGAAAATAATATTTACATTTCTAACAAACTTTATGAAAATAAAAAATACTAATAATTTATTGTTTTCAATGGAATAGAGTAGTGTAAAATCTATACAAAAATAAACATATTTCTATCAGATTTCAACAAACAGAAAGATATAATTTACATATCTTTATATTATATATCAGCCAATTTTCAGATTCGATTATAGTAAATTTTATAATAAAAATCACTATATATATAAACAATTCATAAACCTTTCAGATTATTTTTATTTTGTTTTTAATATATACACGAGAATTTATCTACACCATTTATTGATATGCATCTCGAATACACCGACCATATTTTTTAATTTTAGTAACAGAAAATTTTCAAAATGAAGATTTATAAAACATAGGGCTAAATAGAATTAAAGATATAAAACACTCACTTTTCTTTTATACTATTATATATTGACACGTGTTTCAGTTAACATTTGAAAAAAAAACGTGATTAAGAAAAAATAAAATCAATAATGAAAATAAGGACTTTATAGTGATCATATTTAGTACAAAACGCTATTAGATAATAAAACATGAATTATTTTAAAAAAAAAATGTTTATTTATAAAAATAAAATTAATTTACTTAGTACCTGTAACTACACTATGTCGAAAAATGACACTTTTTCACTATTGTTATTCAAAATCATTTTGATGTTGCTTCCCTCGGATAATATATAACAACAGTGCAACAGTTCTTTCAAATATATCACCGGAAAGAGCGTTATAAAATATACTATAATTTTTCTACAAATTGACAAACTCAAGTTTGCTTCCTAGGTACATTTCTATATGAAACAATTATCATACGTATGGAACTATTTGAACAAAATAATTTCAAATTAATTATAAATGCAGAATTTTATATTATTTTAATTAAGAACACGAGCATCGTAAGATATACTACACTATATCGATATCTAAATTTTGCCCGAATTGACATAGTATAGTTTACTTCCCAGGTACAGATATACTCGTAAGTAATTTGTCTTGTTCTGGATATAGAAAAATATCAATCCAGAAATATTACAATATTCTGTGTACGAAATACTATCGTTCGCATTCGGAATATTAACCTATCAAATAAAAACTTCGTTTGCAAATAATTTTCAGTAATTATTACGACACGTTATAATTTCTTTACAATAATAAATGTGGAGTAATGTTTCGATCTTCTTGTGAAAGAGGATTTTTAATATTTTCCGTTTATCATGTTCTAAATAACTGATGTAAATGCGCCTTTACTATTTTCATCCTGAATTGAGTTTCGAAATGAAATACAAACGGCCGCCAAACTTGAAATGTTATATCTGTTCCCCTCGCACATACAGATAACGCCCACATAAAAATGAATCGTGAGACCGAGCCATTACTGAAAATGCTTGCTCCGCTGGAACGGCGAATAATTGTTACTTGGCGTGTAACAATTATGTTCTAACAGCGTTTCATTTAATTTGTATTTAACACCATCATATAAATCGACACTCGCCACAGAACTTTTTCAAGTCATGTTTTTCATATTTTACCAAACATCTTTCTGTATTATGCTCTAATATGTATACAAATATTAGTTTTTATATTATAAACAAGATTAAAATAATAAACAATTCAATTTTATTACAACATTAGCCACTAAAAATTGTAATTTCAATGTATTAACAAGATTTTAAAGATCCCACTACATACCCACCAGTATTAGCTATCGTGATTATGTACGGCCACCTGTTCGACACTGAAAGAACAAATATATATATCATGTGATTTTATATCTTGCTCGTGTTGAGCTGCGCATGACATTTCAATCATACACCGTAATAATAGAAATAAATAAACATTCTTATTAGGCTTGTCACTGTGCTTCGTTCGCATGAAGTGCCTATACACCTGGTGTGGTTATACCTCAGTTGATTTCTCAAGCCTCTACAATGGGAGTTTGAACAAATTTATTTTATATACAACGCCCATTTTTTTTAAAAAAACTCGTTCGTATCTTTACGTCTTCAGCGCAAAACATAGTATACATATTTTTTGGTGTATTTTTACTGTCATTTGTTATAAAAATAATTTATGTTAATCAAGGAAACATGAAAATCGTATTAAGTGTCAATATTTTATTGTTAAAATTAAAAATGCATACAATAATAATAGCAGTTATAACAGAAGAATATTCCTGATTTTCATGTAGTTTTGTATAACGCTGAAACTAAATTGTACAAACTATATATTGATTTAATTGTAAAGATGATCAAGAAATCTTTTTCTGGCAGATATTTATAGATTAGATCGAATATCTTGGTCTAGTCTTTCAAGTTTAAATTAACAATTATATTTAATATATATATGTCTTGTACAGATGGACGAATTCACATTTTACTCTAATGCTACAATTATTCATTTGCGTTTCACAAAAAATATTATTTAATATAAATATTTTTAAATATTTGATACACCATTTTTAAAGCAATGCTTTGATTTCCACGCAAGCGCACTCGCAACATGGCCAGCCATCGCAAGCGAGCTTCTTGACGTGCCTACGTCACGAATTTTTCTTTCCACAATTTTCTCGGTGCGACTTACCACTTATAAGGTCAATCGGAAAAACGTACGAAAAAATCTCAAGTATTTTCTTAGCCAAAGGATCACGATAAAGACTAATGAAAATTGCCTACCCATCAACATATTGAAAATTTATCTGAAGGAGAAAAACGCGTAGTTATTTTTAATTTAATGCTAATTAGATAGCACTTATGATTACTGTAATTTTTCTTTGATGTTAATAAAATATATGAAATCTTAAATAAAAAGTACTTTCATATTTTAATAGCATTTATTTAATATTAAATAAAAAAAAGATATGTTAGAAATATTGTGTTTTATGATTTGTAAGTAAACAAACTAAAAACTTAAAAAACGTGATGACAAATAAAAATTATGTTTTTTATAATGCTCGAAATTAAAGCCAGTTAGATACATAAATATAATATTGCCAGATTATTTCAGTGATCATCTGGTTCAGGTGTAGGCAACCAGAGCCGCGCGAATCACCAAGTGACCCGTTTAATAAGTTTAAGTGACTCGCTTGAATTCTGTAAATAAATATATACAAATAAAAAGAAGTTTTTAGCATTTTCTTCGCATTCGGTTTTACTTAAAAATGTGAGCGAATATATTAACAAATAAAAATTATTTTAAATAAAAACAAGAGCAGATTAACTAGCAAAAAATTAAACGTATAAAAAGTATAACTAAAAGTATAAGCCCAACAAATAAACTGTCGTCACAAATTCAGCATCTTGGGATCCATAGATAACGAAAAGGACGATTATAAATAAAGTGTATGAATTATTAAGGAACTAAAACTTGACAATTATATTTATTTTTATAATAATTAAAAGTAGAATTTAGTTTTTTTGTGTAGTTTAAAATTATTTAAAAGCATATTGTAATAGTTTTTTTCAAAAATTTTTTTTTTATTATTCACTAACGGACTGTTTCAAAGTAAAAATACCCATTGATCCAAACCGTCTTCTTAATATGCAGATTTTGGTTGATTTTGACCTGCAGTCAAAAGAAGTTGCCAACGCCTGATCTATTTGATACTTACTAAAAAGGCATTAAATTATTAAATATAATATAAATCATTTATGACTAAGTCACGTCACACAAAAGAGATAAATACAAAAACCTATGTTTTTGATGTCACAATTACTGTTAATATATATATTATGCCGTTTACAATATATTATAATAAAAACTCTGTTTATTAATATTTAATAAGTCCAA
>JAPMAE010007859.1:722-11476 GCA_036584705.1 Rhyacophila sp. 25_7 | reverse complement strand
GTTAAACCATGTAACGCCCCTTCGCCGGAGCAATAGACACCACATATTGCCACTGTGAGTCCCTGTTGATGGCCAGTCTTCAGTCTTCTTGCATCCTACCATGTCACGCCGGCGTTCCGTAACTCCGCCGAATGCATCCTGTGTACGGTATTCAGCGGCAGCTCGGGACAACGGAAGCTGGTTGGCTTGAAAAAGAGGCATACGCGGTTGATATGCGATTCAGCCATTCTTAACACACGACCAAGCCAAGCCCTATTCAATGTGAAGATGAGATGTTGGACATGGCGTGGCCAATTATGTATATATTATATTCTATTAGTTATTTTCACTAAATCTTTCAAGTGGTCGACTTATTATATAGTATAAAAACGTAATAAAATTAATCAAGACTTGAAATAAGACTAAAAATCCAATAACTCAAATTTACACAAATCTCATACATCATTACAATTTTTCCGGTGGCCTTCATATATTATGACGATATTCACGACAAGTTCGTACAATTAATATTGTTATAGTTTTAAAAATAAATGGTTCGCTATATTACATAAACAATGCGTGAAAATACAATCAACAAGTTTGAGCACTTTCCAGTTACCAGAAAGAAACTTTTGACAGCAAACATTTGCATTTTAATACATGCTTAGAGCGAAGAGAGTAAGTAATGAGAAACAGAGATGCCTGTCAAAATAAATAAGGGGCCAAATAAACTTTTCCCGATAAAATAAATATACACGAACGAATTTATATGGCCACGTAGCGAAAAAAAAACTTTTCCGGAAAAAAAATGCAACAAAAACGCAATTGGAAACGGTCTCCGGTACAAATAATAAAAGTTTGCAAAACACACGTCACCCTATTTTTTTCCTTACATAAACTATACTCCCTATACCAGTGAAGGCGAACCTGTGACTCGCGAGTCGGAAAGTTACGCTCTAAACATATAGACCCTGTTTTGGCAAAAGGCCTTAAGCCTCAGTTTTTTGAAAAGTGCTTTTATTTGAGAATTACAATGTACACAACTAAATACGCATTCTATCAATAGGAATTAAGCAGAAAATACAAAATTATTATCGAAATTCAACTATAAATTTTGAAAAAGAACGACCTACCAAGTTTGCGTAGAAAGGAAAAAAGCATTAACTCTCCACTTTAGTGATTTTCCATTATTATTTTTTTTATCAGATCAGGAAAATAAAGCACTTTAATTATTAGTCATTGCGGACTTTAAATTTTTGTTAATTTAACTTTGACTTAAATCATAAGAAGACGTTTTCTGTGTCTCCTATAAAATTTATTATGTGAGGATTAATATATTTTACATAACAATGGTCGAATTGTTTCTTACTACGCGGTTGTCACGTGTAATACGGATGTAAAATTAAAAAACCAAACAAAAAGTATGTAGTTTCTTCAGTTGTAGTATGTACTATCCAAGGCATGGCACGGTTGACACCCTTGTTTTTTTTAAAGTAATAGGAAATCATCTGTCTTTATATATATTGTATTTTAGTTATCGTGTGCTTTCTTTTTATGGTGGCGCACCATAAAATAACGCGTGTAAAACATTTATGCAAAATTGCACAGTAAATTTCGTGTTCACCATGTCAAATGCAGAATTTTATCGATCCAATTGCGAACATACATAATAACAGTAATAGCCTTCAGGCATCAAAAAGCAACCCCACTTGGCTTATGCCAATAATAAAATATGCAAGCCTATCGGAAAAGTAAAGAAAGACGCCATTTCCAAAGGAGAAGAGTCTCCCCAACATTCACACCCGTGAAATTTCATATTTTAAGTAATTTACAACGAATATAATAGAATAAATAATATGTATTTCCGTACACATTTGGACCATTTCAGTGCCATATACTATTAACTATGTAATTCAAATTTCATTTAACGTTGAATTACAACTCATTTAATTATAAATAAGTCATAACTTCTCGTACACACAAGTATTCAATATTGAAATAATAACACAGTTTTAATACTTATTATTTTATAAATTCATGACCGGTTTCATCTGTTACAGTATTTTTAAGTGATGCATTAGAAAGACCCACCACTGACCCGCAAGTGCTCACAACCACGATTGTGCGCGGTCGCCCGCCTGACCCTTGCCGAAAGCAATGTTTTTAGTTTCCCAGTTTGATTTTAAGCCTGCCCGTAGCGGGGTCGCACGGGACGGTATCACCATTCACGGTGTGCTGAAAGATTACAGATTTGATTTGATAAGTACCAGTGAGAACCGCCAAGAAGTTAGGAGAAATAAATATGAAATCATTGCAACACAACATGTGCAATTGTTTCATTATAATCGCTCTTCACCAAGGATTGAAAGTAGATAAAATGAAGTATTCAGTAAAAGTACGCGCAACGTCAAAAATAAGGTAAATGCATGATACGAGTAGTTAACGTTTGTTTCGTAATACTGAATAATGATTTAGAAAAAACGTGTTGGTTACTATGTGAAAATAAACATCTATGGCGATTTTTTTTGCAATATATCAATTACTCTTCTAGTGCAACAATTAAAAATATTTAATCACAATCAATCATTCGATTCAAATATTTTTGTTTATATTTGCGTTCATTTTGAGAATGATTATACTCATAGGTACATCGTCACAGTGAAAAAATATAGAAGGCCATAATTTAAATCAATACTCCTATTTTTGGAAACGATATAATTCCAGCGCTATAGAAAACAATAAAAACTCATTAATACCGACTCAGTCGAAAAAGGCGACTGATTATTATCAATTGAAGAAAGCAAACGAAACTTTTAGTATTGCGATTTTTTTTTGTGAAACTGAACAAAACGTTCATACAAATTGAACAAAAATAACGCAAGTGTGTTGTAAAACACGTGTTGATATTGTCTTTACTTTGAAGTGCTTGTATAATATCAATGAATAACTTTTGTATTTTGATGTACAACAAACGTTCCCCCTAATTTTTTCATTGTGTATGCGGCTCATCAACTTATATGTGCGGGGGAAAATAGACGCGATTGCGCAAATATGCATGTTCATGTATAGATAAAATTAAGTAGTCAACATAATGTACCACGAAATAATAAATTACATAATTCAGGATGTGTTTATTTAAAATACGCAACATAATACGAGTAAGTATATAGTGTTTCCTTGTTCCGCACACATCTAAAAGATCCTTTCTTGAGAACCCACCATAAAATATAATTGCGCAAACCAAAAATATGCTTACAAGTTCCTTTCTTTGAGATGTGTGCGAAATATAGAAACATGTGTGCGGCCGCACGCACGCACACTTTAGAGGGGACATTGTCTACAACCCTTGCATTTCCATGACAGAATTTTGTTTAAATCCAGTAAACGTGAAGATTTGAAAATAAATATTACACAGGTTCTAGATATCCCAAGTGAAGAAAGCGATATCGTACCAAATGTGCGTAAATTTGGTTTAATAAAATAAACAATAATGATTTTTATATTTTGATATGTATTGATTTTTATACGAGGAAACATATCCACAGTGGAAAAAGAAAGTCCAGTAGATAACTCGCTATAAGATGAGATTTATTTTATATTTATCACCAGTTACAAAAAAATGTTAGCGAAAACGTTTTTGGCGATTTTATTTCTTCTACGGAAATAAATAAAAAATAATGTCGTGAAATACGAGTAAATAAATCGGAAAAATCAAATTTGAATACATATTGCAATGTGATTAAGATACTCATTTATTTGATATAACGTATTATTTTACGGTCCCACAAAATCAGGATTAATCATCATTCAACGACGAAACACATACTTAAAATTTGAAGCTAAATACGAAATCTTGTTTGGAGCCACAAAATCGTTTGATTTACTCGTACATAACCGAAACGATATTTTGACAAAAGCGTGTTTCCCGATTTGCAGGAAATTCAAAAAATGTATAAACTGTCAGGGAATGTACAAGTGAAAACATTTTGATCTATATGCGCCCGGAGGCTATTTAGACATGGATAAACTTACATTCTTTTCCTCGTTGAGTGAAGGTTTGACTTTATATACGCGATAAATAAACATATCATCGCAATATTTAAAAGTGTTTTCATTGACAAATCAATATTGCCAGCGAAAATCAGTCATCGATAAAAACGGTTATTTATAGACCACGTTAAATTCATAATTCCAATAATACTCGTATCTCACATATTCCACTAAATTTTTCAGCATTTGAAGTACGTTGTCGAATCTTTGATCATTCGTATTTTGTATCATACGAGTATATGGCAGTACGATCCATTCAGGTCCTTATTTGACTTCACAAGCATCATCTGAGCTTATATGTTTTTGTTACCCTCTTACAAGTGTAATCTCTCTGAATCTTCGGTTATAATTATACAATACACCCATTACTTACGGAAATGACCAGGGCCCAAATGCCTAATTGAGTATTTTCAAATACTTTTTTGAGAGTTGTAACTTCATCGAACCGAATCGTAGCATCTTACGAAGTCTCAAAATTATCGTATACGATAATGAAATGAACGAATAATACAACCTCTCATACTAAATGAGAAGATGACACGTCGGGAATGGCTAGGCTATATGCTAGGAATGTTTAAATCGAATCTCTTATAATCAAGCTTCTTCTTTACCCAGACGGTTTTCACCGTCCCAGGAGATTGTTGAATATCATTCACCAGGTGTATCCAGTGGAGTTAAGGAATGGCGGCATGCTCTTGGAGGGAGGAATACTGGCCAGCGAGAGAGATTCGTAGAGGAGAATTTGTCGCATCTACAATGTGACTCGCCTATCAGCGCCTTCCTCGCCTTCAGGTCATTAATTATGTAAGGAAAAATTATTTGAGAAATTCAGTATTGGCATAAGCGCCAGATATTATTTTTTCTATCAGTATGTATTTTTGAAGTAAATCATTTTCGAAAACCTGCATAGATATTTCTTGTTTTCTGAGTGTAATGATTTAATTCTTCAAACTGAACTTCACTCGATTTTCTGAACGCGTAAAACATCGTTCATCAAAAAATGTTCATTTGAAACCAGGACAAGAACCAAATTGGTTGAGTTAATAACTGACAATTATTACTTGTAAAAAAACTGTCAAAACAATCTTCACATATGGTAAAAAGAAAGAAAAAGAAAATACCGCAGCACAAAATTGAAAAAACGCGCTTTGAAAAACGAGTACGTGAAAAAATGATCAATTCAGGTTTCCATTTGACAAAAAACGTATATGGAAAGAAGAAATTGTGGCAAACAGCAACCTACATTTTTACATTAACAACTAAGTGCGCCATTCAATGTCAGTTACTTTATTCACATCACGACACGGTACAAGAATTCGGACACCCCCTGTCCGACCCTGAAAGGCCTGAGGGTGAAATATTACATAATGTTTCATTTTGGTGAATCATGGCTTGAAGGCAGTACGGCCAGCTATACATATTACGGTCATACAGTGTGCGCACATATATTCGCAATATGGAACATGTGATATCATACCGCAGTGATAAAGGTGTATTTATACATGGAGCATATGTTAAGTGTGATTTAGTTAAAGCCGCGTAAATCATTCGGTTAGACACAATTGACAGCGACAGCGAATCGGTGGATTAAGAATGTGGCAGATTTTTTAATTCACACGTTAGAATTAACTGTTGTGTAAATTATTTCGACATATTTTTGTCCGTGTGGTTATATTCGACAAATCATCGGCATACGGCGTTAATTTAAAAATGACTGTTTTGAGAAAATTGATTATTGAAGTTTGAGTCTCTTACGTACATTTAATATGTTAGGGCAACTGGAACTGTTGTAACTCTTGTTGACATGTTTTCACCGAATTCAAATATACCTAGAAATACCTAATATGTTCAGTCAAATAATCCTTAGACGGTTTAATGTGTTTTGTCAATAATAAAATACTCAATATCTACTTAATAACTAGTAACATTTTAATATTCTAGAAAAAGTACAAGGAATACGGCTAAGCTTGTTTTACGAAACGATAGAGGGTGCGAAAAAAATTATGAAATATTTTATTCGAAAAAACTCAGTTTTTTGAGCTTACTGTAAAATTTGTAAAAAAAAATCACTTATATTTAATATCGACACCATAAACAGTTATTTTGGATTTGTTAAAAAATTGTTCAAGTGAAATAAGTTCACTTTGGAAATACACCCCTCATTTATCATATTATACTACGCCATTGGTATGTGCACATATGTATGATTGCACAATCACAGTTCAAGCTCGCTGATTGCTAGCTCTCCTCAGATGTTGACGCTATCCGGCAATCTCTTCCAAGAAACGAACGTCTATTGAAGATCCCGATTTATCGCACATAACGTTGTGATCCGCCCTGGGAATATTAACTATATTATAAGCAAATTGATTACCTGAATAGGTTGATTTATCTCAGTAACATTCTCTCATAAAAATGTATCAACATATTCCTAAGCACAAGTTAAATACGTAACGTTCAACTGTACGTAAAACGTTTCTCCGCCATACCTTATTGTACCCGGCGTTCTTTACAAGGATATCGCTTTGTAGTGTTGGTGAAATCTCTCCGCTATCAACCCTAAAACATATGTGGTTGTGGGATGTACATATAGACTAGTAAACGTCAGATTTCCGGGCGCGCTCTTTGATAAGAAGGATTATACATAACCCGCCCGTTGAATCGCGACAATGTCTACTAATACTATCACGCCAGTCGTTTACGATTTTCATATCTTACACGTTATTAAAATGAGTTGATAAAGTGACGGCCAGAATAATGGAGACTTAATGATAGGAGGACTAATCCACAGCCTTGATTTAATATAATAAGCAGTTATTAACGTTTATTATATTAAATTATGTCAGGAAAATTTCGCTTTTATCAATCCACAAATTGTACATGCTGTTATCACAAAGACATTGCCGAAAACTATAGTGAATTAACTGGTAAGTGAATTAGGGGTCGTCCATAAACCACAAAGCGCTCTTTATGGGGGAGGAAGGGATGGCCACCAACGTCTACATGGCGTTACAAGGGGGAGAGGTGGGTTAATTTTTGTTGATGCTAACACTGTTCCGTCTCAAAAAGTGGATAGAAGTTGATTATAAATTTCATTCTCATTTAACCGATTAAGTGCCAGAAGCGAGTTAATTGGCACAACTTAAAACGTAGTTTGTTAGACAAATTTGAATATTTTGGCTGATTTTAGATATGAAAACGCAGAGATAATATAATATAATATAATCATTAAAAATAAAGTTATGATAAAGAAACATTCGATATGCCAGGATGTGACATTATGTCTGGTACAGAAAAGGTAAATGTGGAAAGTTATATGGCCTTTGAGAGAAGGAAGGGGGGGGGAGTGAAGCTGAATGTATACATGGTGTTACATGGAGGGGGTAGAGTAAAAAAAACATAAGAAAAATGTCACGTGGTTTATGGACGGCCTCTTATCACAAATTAAATAACGGTGTACAATCAAAATCTGTATCGATACGAATATGATCCTGAGAAAGAACTTAAGTAATTTCTTGCATAAATATTCTTCTCACAAACTCACGTCCTTTGAATAGTCGATATATAATATATATACTCGTACATGATAAACGACGGACACGAGATTAACGCCTACCGCATATCACTTCTATGTAGATAGTGTGCGCACCGATTTAAACAAATAGGATCACTCGTTGCCGAAGAAAATATTTTAAACTATCGGCAGGCTGTTTCATTTTTTAAATTTAGTCTATTATCGAATTGTGTAAATAATCTGTAGATGGTAAGAAATACAGTGAAAATAAATATCAGACTTTTTTAGGTTTTTTTTTCCATGATTATGTGTGTGGTTATTTGAAAGAAGTGTTGGTAACTTGAAATGTTATGAGTAATATTTTAGGTGTTTAAACAATAAAATGCGTGTTTAATATGTAAGAAACTGGTGAAGTTAACTCTGTTTTTACTATATCAAAAACAATTGTGTATTGTTTATATGCATCTAAAGATATACAGAAGATTTAACAGACAAAACTGGTCATGGAAATGAAAAATAAATATATTTGTTGAATGTATAAAAACTATAGTATTATTTTAATATGATGGCTTTGCACCAAGGATTGATATGAGAGAAAATTGATATATTATATAATTCCTTAAACAATTGACATTTTTTCTGATAACACATAAACAACGAAGATAAATTCCAATGCATAAATATACAGTGAACACATGAATGCTTTTGGACATTTTGCCATGTTCGGTGCAGTATTAATGAACTAGAACCGATTGATTACTCGACGGAGCTTCAAGCTGTTCCCGGTGACGTACATTCTTAATCTCTTACATAATTACATTAATGATATGGTACTGTCTCAAAACAAGGTTAAAAATCAAAGTAAGAGGAGGAAAATTCAGCAAAATTCGTCCGTGCAGTGTCAAGTAAGCGACTGCATAAACGCACGACTGTATGCACTATCATCTACGAGTATGTGAAGGGAACTTCTAAAGATTGTGGTAAAACTGTATTGTATATACTCGTACTGGATAACACCGCTTGACGATGTGGCTACAGTTTTATATAGAAAAGAATTCAATCGAATTAAGATTAATAGAATGGAGTCCGAAGAATATGCTCATAAAGCAACTAGAGCAGAAATAATAAGCTCTAGTCGTTCATCACTATAGTGGAGAACACAAATACACGTAATCCGGACGCGTGCGGCGAGATAATGCCAATATTGGTTACAAAAAGGAAGGGAGTAATTGGTCATTAATCCCCAGTTCGGAAAACAAATAGCCATTGGAAATTGTTTCCGTGGCACAACTATCATCGTCGATACAAACAGGGACGGCGGCATCGGTGAGACGTAGAGGCTGACATTAATGACACGTGGCATTCATAAATGGGCCAATCGATCTAACGTGGACAGGCGGATAATTAATGTTCCGCAAAACAATAATCGCCGTAATGATTTGGCTGCGAGATACCGATCGTATTTTATGGCGATTTGAAATATTTTTAGTGCCTCTACTAAAAGGGTAGATTACTGATAAAACGTTGACAGAATTTCGATTTTTCGACAATTTAACTAGAAAAGAACACATAGGAGTACATATCTCTTTTAAAAAGAGTTTTCTAGAGTAGCAACACGCAACAAATTATTCAATTGAAAAATAAGGAAATATACATTTTTACTACAATTTTAACAGAAAGTATTTTTTGGCAAATTATTTCTATTTACTGGGTGATTAAATAATTAAATATATATATTACGTGTTATGGTTATCAATTAACATCATTATTTTTCTCTGTTGTCAATCTTATCAACCATATTTTAACTGATTTCAGTTAACCAGTTTTATATACATATATATATATGTACATAAAATTGTTTCAATCATTTGGGTTCACATTATGGTCTAACAGTTATATTAATATTCAAGCCTTTCTTTCTTTTACCCATATCCGCTCCGAAGCGAAGCATATAGGCGTCTCCATAATGTGACGATTCTTATGACAGTTTTTTTAGGAGTAATAATTGTCAATTATTAGATCAACCGTTTCGGGTTTATGTCCTGACTATAACACAAACGAATAAACACTTTTTTTACACACATTTTTTTTTTTTACAACCAGCACGGGCCTTGAACCCGTAACCTCCGCTTGCTAGGCGTACGCGTTATCCACTAGCTTAAAGAGGGCGACGGTTTTATAACTGTTAAACTTTTATTCAAATATTATACATTTTATACGCTTTTTCAGAAAATATATTTTTAACCTCTCCAGGGTAAGTTTTTAATTACGGATGCACAATCGGATATTCTTTTCAAGTCTTGCTCTAAAATTTGAATTTATTAAATTTATGCACTACCATTGTTGTATAATGTTTATTTGTTGCATAAACAATACATACGAGTATTTTATTGTTTGGTGCTTGACACGCATATACGTCTATATTTCTTCAAAACACATTTTGAGCGGACGCATATGCGCGTCCATACTCCTAGACAGGTTAACGTCATGATAGATTGTGCCCATTATTTGACATCTTCAGCTTACACGTCATAACAAAAAAAGCTTTCTTTCTTCAAGGGCTTTCCACCAAAGATTGACAGTAAATAAAATTTATTATTTTATTCTACTATATACATATTATATTAAGCTCAATCATTTCAAATATTGTAATTAATTATTTAAATAATGCTATAACTCCGCATTTTAAATAATGCTATAACTCCGCACTGAAACAGAGCAACAATCATGTAATGCTCTGATGAGTGCGATATATTTATAAATAACAAGCGATGCATCGATACCTTTTAAAGCTCATCACGTTACAGGTCGATGAACGTAACGTAAATATAATACAAATGTATCGTTACATAGATGCCGTCTACTTGATAAGCGACTGCAAACTTTGAAACTCCAAAGCAATTTAATTTTATAACCAAGAATATGTAAATAATATTTTTGACACACCATCTTGAATTGTAAAGCAGATTACAGATTTTAGTGGACGGACACATTGAGAGCAAAGCCGTATATAAATTAAAATTATACATATCAAAATAGTTCATTGATTAAATGATTTCGTGGAAAAAAAACAACTCTTTAGAAATCTGAATTCAATGCCTAATCGTCACTCAATTGATTGTACGCAAGCTAGTGAGAGATTTAGCTTGAATAGATCGTAAAAGCCTTACCTCGGTAAACCTAGAGTATTTCCCCGAAAATAAGACAAGAT
>JAPMAE010007855.1:342-10824 GCA_036584705.1 Rhyacophila sp. 25_7 | reverse complement strand
GAGCCGAGGGTCTAGGGTTCGAATCTCATAGCTAGCAAAAACTGCACAAGTTCATATGCATTTGAAACCAGAACATGGACCAAATTCGCTGAGATAATAACTGACAATCATTACTTGTAAAAGAACTATTAAAACAATCTTCACGTTGTGCAGATCCATATGCGTTGTTTCTGAGCGGATATGGCTAAATAAAAAAAAAAAATCTATATAAAACGATCTCGCTTCAAGTAATTTAAAATTATAAAATTAATTTAAATAGCAAAAACACATTTGAAATAAAATAGCAAACCGATATATTATAGATAAAGTATTTTATATACAAATATATTATACAATTTAGTATTTTTTCTATTTGTGGATTGTGTGGATTGGATGCTTTTTATATAAATATATTCGTTTAAAAAAAACAATGATTGAAATATTGAAAATAATTTCGAGTGTTACGTGAATAAAATAAAAAAAAAATCGTAATTTTTCAAATTTAAAAATCAATCAAATATATTTTGACAGTCGTTTGAAAAAAATATCGAAAGATTTTTTAAAATGTATTTAAAATGGTGATTTGCATGTGTACGAATCTTTGTGAGCCTCATAATATAAAAAGTATTTTGAAGAAAAATATTACACATAAATTTTAATCTCTATTAACATTAATTAAATATTCAAAATACCGTCTTCAAACTACATTGGCGTAGGGTTATCTCGTTGAGTCATTCCCATAGCAATAATTTTTAATCGCTATTTGTCGTAACCAAGGAGATAAACAAACAATACCTTACAAATTTCTTGAAATCATTTACATTTCTATCTTTATACTTGTGAATGGATTTATTAACAATCGAGTCTATTTGTATAATATTGGTACTAAAACATAATTAATACTTCGTTTGCGAGTCTGGTGAAATAACTTGCACAGTAAGAAATAAACATGTCACTAATTATTATAGAATGATGACAGTAAATAGTTGCACAAAGAAATGTATAGCTGTCGCTGCATTGAGATTACAGTCTTCTGATATGCAGGCATGGAAAGTTCAAATCCCGTAGCAGGCGATAATTTCACAGTTTTTTTCATGTCTATTTGAAACCAGGACACGGATCAAACTCAGTGATCGAATAACACATTAATTACAAGTTAAAGGTCTGTCAAAATAACATTCACACTATGGAGATTCGTATGCTTCATTTTTTGTTATGGTTACAAAAAAAAAAAAATATTGCGATGTGAAATATAATTTAAAACCAGAAAATATCAATTTATTTATGAAATAACAAATATATCTAGAAGCGTGTGTAAATACTCGTATATAAGTATAGATAGAAAGGAATAAGAAAAGTTTAATATTTTTTTAAAAAACCAATTCTAAATTAAAATAAATCATGTCGTTCACGATTTCAATGCAAGTTATTTAAAAAAAAATCATATATTCATTAAATAGCTGTTCCTAAACAGAGCATATGGATTTCCACAGATTTTTTATGAGTAATAATTCTTAGTTACTACTGAACTTAGAAACTGATTTGACCCGTGTCTTGATTTCAAACGCACATGAAGAAACATGTGGAATTTTTGCCAGCTACGAGATTTGAACTTACGATACTCGATTAGTCAGTCGGGTGCACTATCTACTCCACTATGAAAGCGAAATTCTAGAAACTTGATAAAAAAAACATATACAACTCTTTTTTTACATGGGGGATACGTTCCAGAGACTAACGTGTAAACAAAGTACACGAGTATATACTCTTAACAATGGAGATGCATCTTGAATGACATCAATATAATATTATTGTTTCTCTTGTTTCACTGATTTTGTATACAAACAATACATTTTTTTATTCGTTTTAGACCTTTAAACCGTTTTATTATGTAAAATACAATGTGAAAAATAATCGGTTCTTTTTTTGAACCGTGTTATTTAAAAACAGCGTAAAAAGACTCGAGTGTATCTAAAAAAGTAATTTAAATTTAACTTTCAAATCATAATTTCTATTATCAATTTTCTATAGATTAACTTTATCGCTATATTATATACAGCTTTCGCGAATGTACTATTTTAATGCTACCTTTATTAAAGTTTCTTGTATATATATAAAGAGACTATTTATAATACGTTATATAATACACACATTTACCTTGTTCCAAAAAAGCATGGGTTTAATGGCCTATCTACTGTATAAATATTACATTATCTAGAACCACAACGACAGATTAAGATGTCATCTCTACAATTATGGTGTACATAAATCATCAAAACTTATACCACACTACAAAAAAAAAACTGTTTTTTCGACTGACCTGTATTGCAGGGTTGCTAGCTTTGATTCAGTTTCGATTAATAGTTTTTTAATAGAGCGTTTTTAAATTATGCGAACATTTTAATAAACCTCGTATGTATTTTTAAGACTCGAAGGAAGAAGAACGAAAGGACATGATTTTGAAAAACTCATTAAAACAATATAAAAAAAATGTTCTATTTTCAAAATAATTTTAATTACTTTCGTATATTGGTATTCATTTATTATTTATTGTATATTAGTTACAATTAGTTTTGTGCTTGTCTGTACTTCTCAACAAGCACGCATACATACTGTGCATGTACGACTTAACAAATACATAGGCAGAACCGCACGGATAAATGAATACCACTATAAATAAACAATTTAATGCCAGTGTTGGCATATGTTTGAAAAGGACAAAAAATACTGCAACTAACAAAAAATGTGAATTAAGAAATAATGGAATGAACTTGATTTTTCTCTTAGAAGAGCGATTTTATGAGAGAATTTTAGTCTTTGCTGCTTAAAAGTTCCATTTTAAATGATTTAATATATTATGCAATATACCTGCATCCGTATTTTTTTCTAATTTCAATACATCTAACGGTTAAAAATATATTTTTTTTAAATTTAAAAAAATAATAGACATATATAATTTTTTTAAAAAGTGAAAAAAAAGCAAAGATTTTGTCACGAATAATACTGTTTCATGAGAATAATCATTTTTTAAAATGTATCCATCCACAATATTTTCTGTTCTTTACCCCAAGATGTAATTTCAAAAACCAAGTAAGATGATTAATTGATGAAAAAAATATTTTGAAAATTGATAACAATATAGTTTTCGAATGTTTTAAAAAGCAAGAAAAAAAACGAACAAATGATATAGCAAATGTAGATAATTAATAATTAATTCTTAATTCTCGAGAAATCTTTTTTCAAATTAGCATAAAAATCAATAGTGTGCTAGTTTCGTGGTTGTGAATTTCATTAAATTAATATGTTTTTTTGATAGAATGAATTTTATTATTGTCAATTTTTTAAATTTTTTTTTCTCAGTATAAACGTTGTCGATAAGAATGTCAAACAGTTGATATATATTTGAGGAATGACATTTGCTAGTTGTGACTAAGTGAGTAAGCGACATCTTGTATGAATTGAGTAAACTTTTCAAAGTACCATAGTAAACTTAATGTACGAGTATGTTCATCGATTCATGAAAAGATGGGCTTTTCACGCACCGTTGAATTGTTTATTGGCATCAATAGACAATTCGTCACCTATGAACAAAGTATTGAACCATTTGAGAAATTGACTTTGACAAATAAAACGTGCACGTTCTCTGAATATCGTTTCAAAAATCATTGAATTTAAAAAATATAAAATATTTTTGTATTTTTTTTTTCTAAAAATAAATTGAAAATTCGATGAATCAGAATTGAACTTATATTTAATATATTTTTGGTATTTGAAACATTCTGTATTTTATCGCCTATTAAAATACATTGATATCTTCAAAATTAAAAACCATCGATTAATTTTGCTTATATCCCTGTAGTTGTTTTTATCGTATACCTTATGTACTTTCAAAACAATTATAATTGTATTTTTTTATTCCACATACGCTCCAAGATAGAGCACATGGGATCTTCACATTGTGAAGATTTTCTTAACAGATATTTTTTACCTCGGTTACTTGTTAATTATTAACTAAAATAATACAAATGAATAAACGTTTGAAGAATTTTGCGACCAGCTACGGGACTTGAATCCGCGATCCTTGCTTCCTAGCCGTACGGGCTATTCACTGGCCTAACGAGGGTGATATGTTGACAAATCAACAAGCATATGACTGAAATTATAATTGCATAGTTTGATTTTATTTATCTTTCATTTCTTATAATTTTTAATACTGTAAATAAAACAAATTTCTACTTCAATACTTCTACAACCTGACGTGTAAATTACTTATATAAAGAAATGTATATTTTTGTAAAGATAGAGATAGAATGATACACTAGTAGTACAAGTAAAAAAACGCAATACATATATAATAAGTCGCCCTCGTAGGTGAGTGGATAGTGGCATTCGACTCACAAGCCGAGGGTCACGAGTTCGAGGCCCGCGCTGGTTGCAAATTTTACAAATGTTTATTCATTTGTAATATAGTCAGGACATGAACCCGAAACAGTTAAGCTAATAATTGACGATAATCACTCGTAAAACTGTTGAAACAATCTTCGCATTGTGGAGATCCATATGCTTCGTTTCGGAGCGAATACGGTTAAAAGTAAAAAACATATATAAACACAAAAAAAGAATAGTATAATCGTAGACTTTTCTGTGCCAGTCATAATGTCGCAACCCGGCAAATGTGAATTTTTTACCAAAAAATGGAACTTTATAATATTATTTAAAACGTTATTGAATATTTCTTTGTCATGACTTAGTTTTAATGGTCATAGTATAGTCACTTCTCTCAGTTTTCATATTTAATATCATGCAAAATATTCAAATTTGTCACATTTTTGCTACATTTTAGGGTGTGAGAGTTAACTCGCTTCCGGCACTTAATTGGTTAAAAATCGAAATAAACACTAAAAATTATGAAATTACATATATTATCCGAAATCAATTTATTTCACTCATATAGAAAAAAAAACAATTTCTTTTTACTTGGTAATTAGTCGCGGTGTTAGTATCACTACTGTTTGGTATGTTTTCGGTTTTGAAATAACGAATAATCAATATTCCCGACTAGATTCTCAAGGATATAACGATAATATTAGGCAAAAATTGTCTTTCAACCTACTCATAAATCAGAAAATATGCTAAGTTTTATATAAATTCTAACTATTAAACTGCACGATTAAACGTGCATAAGAAAAAAATAAACCTACAAAGTTTTGGAATGTTACCATGTATTCTTAGAAATACAATATTGGAAATTTCGTTTGAATCCTTTTGGAATTCAAATCATTTTAAATGTAATTTGAATAGTGAATATTGTAATTTAAAAAAAAACTTGTATTCACGAAGATACGAGTTCTTTTGGAGTGAGCCACACTGTATAAATAAATATTTGAGTCAGTTAATACTGACTAATTCATAATTATTAATAAATAAAAAATAAGCTTCCTTTTTCATGTAGTATTAATATATTTTCAATTGATAGTTTTTGTACGACTACAATACAAAAAAAATTTAAATTAATACTTCAAAAGGTTGTTATCATATTGACCCTGTTTAGATAAAAGGGCGTAATCCTCAGTTTTTTGAAAAGTGCTTTTACTTGAGAATCACAATGTACACAACTAAATACAAGTTCTGTCAAAAGGAATTAAGTCAAAAATGCTGAATTATTATCGAAATTCAGTTTTAGATATTGAAAAAAGAACGATATATTATATTTGTATCGAAAGGAAAAGCATTAAACGTCAATTTTAATGATTTTTCTTTAATAACTTGTTTAATTATCAGGTAATGAAAGTGAAACACCAATTTATTGGTCATCATGCACTTCAAATTTGTGTTAATGTGACTTTGACTAAAAATTATGATAACACGTTTTTTGTGCCTCTTGTAAAGTTTGTTCTGTGAGGGTTACTCTCTTTTACCTAACCACGGTTGATATGTGGCGCAATTTGCGGCCTACTAAATATATTGTTGGTAGCCCTGCAAATAGAATATTATCTCCTCTTTTCATGCGGCGCCGACCACGTATGTCGTAAAACTTAAGGAAAGAAAAATATTTCTTTACTGTTTTAGTTATGCGAACACAAACTAAAGCATTATTTATTTTGATGTTTATGTTGCAAAATATTCAGCATATAATTTAATTTCTTGTACAGCTGAGACGCTGATGGTACTCAAAAGCGTGCAAATACAATGATATCATTTTTTTCATTGTGAATAATATTGAAAATTGAGCAATATTTTCTATGGAATAAAATGCTACTGAAAGGTGTTCATTGACATTATAAGCTAAGCTTATATTTGAAGCGTCTAGTTACAAAAAGCGATTTAAGCATATTTCAATATTTTCGACAAACAATGTTTTTATGTTTCATGGTCAAATTTTGTTTTATGTTTAAATTCTTTATTTTCATCGTATTCTATATTTAAATTATAAAAAAAATATTATAATAAATAATAATAAAGTGATAAACTTTGAAACGAACTAATCATTTAGATGCACGCGGAATCGACAGATTTGAAATATTGAAACATTTCGCTTTTTATTTTTTCATAAATTTATATTGGGTTTTGGAACATAAAATTTTCACAAGTAGTGTACAATTATGTGTAGAGTGCAGACATATTTTTTTCTCGATTTTGATCAAATGTGGTTATATTGTTTTTTGTAACTAGACGCTTCATTTAACCTTTTCTGTGGCAAACATAATGTCACAATCCAGCATGCTGTGAATTTCTAATTTCCTATGTAAAAATAGAACCTTAATATTTCTTTTAAAAGTAAATTGAATATTTCTTTATCATGATATTGTTTTGAATGATCATATTATAGTAATATCGGTGCATTTTTATATTCAAACTCATTCAAAATATTTAAATTTGTTTAGTAAACTACGCTTTAAGTTGTGCGAGTTTATTTCACTTCTGGCATTCGGTTAAAGCTCGAATGATGCTTTCTTAAAACTCCCGCATGAAACGTCATAATTTAAGAGTTAAATGTTAATTTAGAGATGGCCAAAGGTTATTTATTACTTTATATATTTATGATCTATACCTTTGGTTTGATATATTAATAAGTTTTATAGGACTGAGATCACCACGCTGTCCATATTAATATATACATTTTTTTGATCATAAACCCATCATTTTTAAAACAATAAATTCACTTACATATGATGTGCGTAGCTTATATAATATAATATAATAAGTCTATGAATATATTTCAATGTGCATTTTAGCAAAAAATTTTTCTTCAATAGCACGAATCACGCAACGGATATCTTTGAAAAATAAAATTAGTGCAATGATATATACTGTACAGTTTTTCAAGTCTTTGAATAAAATCAAGTATATATTTTGAATATATAATAGAATAAATAAATATATATGTAGTGTATATCATACGACACTTCTATGAAATATGAAAAATATGTATTATAATTACGGGAATATGATATCGACCCTGTTTAGGTAAAAGGGGGTAACCCTCAGTTTATTGAAAAGTGCTTTTATTTGAGATTCACAATGTACATAACTAACTTCAAGTTCTGTCAAAAGGAATTAAGCCAAAAATGCCGAAGGATTATCAGAATTCAGCTTTACAGTTCTGTGAGGGTGACTCCCTTTTACCTAAACACGGTTGATATTGTGATAGAAATTATAAACCATTTGACTACAATGAAACCGTGAATAAGCACAGGATACAAAAATAAATTATTATTTACAAAAAAACAGCAATTTTTAAAAATTATTTCATTTTTGTGCATTATAACATTAACAATATCTCGTTGTCAGTATTTCTCGCTGTTACCATAAACAACGGTACTTCGTTGCTAAGCAATATAAAGATTAACATATTAAATATATTTGTAGAAAAAAAACTAAAATAACGACTATCTATCAAAGATTGATAGCAAAGAAAATTAATTATATTTATGCATCTATACTTTTAAAATAAATGTTTAAATAGATATTGTTTTCACTTTGCACATTTGTGTACTGTTTTTTGATCAATGTATGAGGTATATTTTTATAAATAAACACACCTAAATAGCAGATTAATTGTTTTTTTATTCTACTTTTTAAACTACGTCACGCCCCAAGGCCAGATCATATGGACACCACATGTTGCGTATACGAGTCCCTATCGCTGGTCAGTTTTTTTTTGCATCGTCCCATATCATGCCGGCGTTACGTAATTCCGCCTAATACACATGTGTATGGTATTGAGCGGACTCCCGGAAAGACGGAATTCGGTTGCCGTTGATGTGATTCAGGCATTCTCAGCATATAGCCAAGACAAGTACAACGTTTTGTCTTCAATTATGTTGTTATCATATCGACCTTGTTTAGGTAGAAAAGCGTAATCCTCAGTTTTTTGAAAAGTGTTTTTATTTGAAAATACAAATTCTGTCAAAAGGAATTAAGACAAAAATGCCGATTTATTATCAAATTTCAGCTTTAAATATTGAAAAAAGAACGATATACTAAGTTTGTATCGAAAGAAAAAGTATTAAACGTCAATTTTAATGATTTTTCTTTAATAACTTGTTTAATTATTAGGCCAGGAAAATAGAACACCAATCTATTGGTCATCATGTACTTTAAGTTTGTGTTGAAAGACGTGTTATGAAAACACGTTTTTTGTGCCTCCTGTAACGTTTGTTTGTAAGTCTTGTCTTCAATTTGGATATGATGAAAGACTGTAAAGTCCGTTCCATTATCACCTCATTTCACGTATAGTTATACTAATTAACTCCCAGAATTATACCGCAGGATGGAAAACAAATACTTGCAGTGAATATTTTTTTATAAAAAGTTTACAGAAATCAAACAATTTTAGAAGCATCATTTATTTAACTTTTTTTTTTGTCAAAATACGAGTATGTTCGTGTTTTGGTAAAAATAATTTTCTATTATTGTTAACGATATTTGTAATATTTTTCCATAAAGTTTTTTAATATCAATACTTATTTCTAAAAATACATTACGGCGATAGTTTGATTGTTTTATATATTGAAAATAAACCTGAAACATAAATGTTGTAATTGGGCGTTACGCCACAAAAACAAGACCCTTACGAAAATTTACACATTAAAAGTATTTAATAATTCATATTAGTGAAATTCATGCTCCATGCGCCAAGATATAACAAAATTGCGTGGGCGGCATGGAAAAAAGATGTAAAATATGCACCGCTCATAGATATGTATTTATATGTTCAGGTATCAGGGCGGGATGTTACGTGAAGAGGTATATCTGATATCCCTAACCTTTTATTTAAATTTAGAAAAAACACGGCATAGAAAAAAGTGGCTGATTATTTCTTACCAATTAATCAGTTGAAAATATTTAATATAAGACAACAGCGGTATGGAAACATAAAATATATTTATATATCTGTATTTTTACTTGGCATAAAAACTATACTATGTCGAAAACGGTACTTTTTACTATTATTGTTCTAAGTCATTTTAATATTACTTCCCTCAGATATTATGTATTATTGTGTAATATTCCTTTCATTATGTTCTTTTCTAATAGGATTACAGCATAATTGAGTATATTAATAGAAAGAGCGTCGCAAGATATACTACACTATGTCGTAAGCAAAGGGCTTAACCCTCAGTTTTTTGAAAAGTGGTTTTATTTGAGAATCACAAAGTATAACATACGTTCTGTCAAAAGGAATTATGCGGAAAATGACAAATTATCATCGATATTCAGCTTTAGATTTTGAAAAAAGAACGACCTAGTATGTCGTAAGCAAAAAGGCCTAATGCTCAATTTTAATTAATTAATTTAGTTAATGCGATTTTGACTAAAAATCATTTAAAAACGTTTTTTGTGACCCCTGCATTTTTTTGTGAGGGTTGATTCCTTTTGCCTAAACACAGTAAGTATCAAGTGTATCAGATGAAAGGTGTGATTTAAATTCTTAACATAAATTATTAAGTCTATTAAAGCTTTGCGTGATTTCATGACTGCAACAGGAAAAACATCGTTTTCTGAAAAAACTGCATAATATATCATGAAGTCATACGAATAATATAATATAAAAAGGTATTAATGATAGTCGCCAATGGTTTAGTTACTCTGAAGGTAGAAACACGAATCATGCACGACCTCTATGTACTCTGAGCCGGGAGGCTAGAAAGGTTCTCTCGAGGGAAATGAACGGCGTTTGTGACCTGTGGTATGCTCTGATAGGTACGCTAGTCAGATACTTACAAATGCTTGTTTCTACAAGTATATAACACTGAGTATACGATGGTTTTAATGCATCCTTTAATGGGATTTTTCACAATAGAGTCCTGAAATAAAATTATTATTTATATATTGTAGATTCAATTTGTATGCCAGTAAAAATTATACTAATTATAATAAATTATACTTTCAAGACTATTGCCATCATCAAATCCTTACACAACAATAGTAAATAGTGTGTTCAAACTAATGATATAACCAGTGAATGGCATGGAATCACGACTGAGATAACACAGGGAT
>JAPMAE010007851.1:0-11485 GCA_036584705.1 Rhyacophila sp. 25_7 | reverse complement strand
ATAACAACAATATGTGTGCATATACCATAGTTAAATTTTGCAGCCGGATCATTTCCTATTGCGGTCTATTATCTTTGCTATTAGACAAAACTTTATGATTTCCGCATTTAGGTATATATATATATTGACAAGATTATGACGTCATGAGTGTTTCATCAGCACACATCTGTGGCGGATGATGTATATATTGCCTTTTCGCATATTATACAGTGCATATTATATTTGATTATTAATATTTCTTGAGCACAGTGCAATGTACCTGGTATGTAACAGTAGACTGTTAAAAGATTGATGAATATACAATGTATTAGTTGAAAGAATACTTTTCCTCACAATTGCTTTAATAAAATTCAAATGGTCAGTGTGCATCGATTATTGCTTAGAGAATATAGATGAATCTACATGTAGTACATAAATACAGTTAATATTGGTATGTAACTTTTTTATCAAAATGGATATGCTATATCTATTTAACCCTTACCATTTCTATGTCGAGTCCGGCTCGACATCGTATTTCTTACGCCAACTCCTATGTCAAGCTGGACTCGACATTTTAGTAGTAGTTTTAAAAATGAATTACCAATATTTTTTTTTTCTTTGTAAAAATTTGTACAAATCTTGCAAAATATGTATTTTATCACAACACAGATTTAGTTATAGTTTTCAATTGTTATTGTTATCGTAATAAATACCAGAATATATACACATTTATAAGATTGCATTCAATGACTAGGCAAACTGATAGAGCACGCACTTATTCTTTTACACAGAGGATAGCAGTAGTGATCCTTCGTTATTGTTATAAACGTCTCCCCAAGTGCCACTTCCGTATTCTTACTTCTTATTTGTGATAGAAAACCTGACCTTTAACAAAATAATTTGTTAAAAATGTATTCTTTTTTATTCAATTCTTGCAATTCAATTAGCCATTTTTATCATGAAAATCCTCAATTAATTAAGGTGTTGCTACTAGGTATTTCTTTATTATTAAAAAGTGCAAAGGGTTAAAATGAATTGTTTATGATTTGATATTCAAATTCTTATTCTGTTCGAAAATTTCGAAGCATTAACAATTGAAAGATATAAAGTGTTATCTCATTCATTAAGTCAAATATATTTTTATAAATTTGTTTTTGTTATTAAAATATAAAATACAAGAATATTCTTTGCTTAAAAACAACCAGTACAAACTGACATTTTTGATAAAATTGTTTTAAAAAAAACTTTATTTAAAACACTTCCTTGTTATTGAACAAAATACTTTACTTATGGTACGTTATTAAAATAGTAGATAAAATGTAGATCACAAAACGCAAAAATAAAACTTTTTGATAAAAAAAATGCGTCACAATTTGGAATCATGTCAAATCTTTGAAAGAATTGCATATCTATTGAAAAAGACCCATTGCAAATATAAAAATACTCAATTGCTAGGATAGTTCATCTATAGTGATAGAGTGTACAAACGATTCGGGGGTTCCAGTTTTCAATTATGTAATCTTACAGTTACCAACATTTAACTAGTATCCATCTGGAGAATTAGCAGAAAAGCACCCCAAAGGAATGCATATGTCAAATAAAATTACGTATGAAAATCACATGTAAATATCATTCTACGTCTAATTATTATACAAAATGAACTGTTTCTTTCGGTATGTATTAACCTTTTTAAAAAAAAAATTCTATCAATTAAAAAAGGGAGAAAATGTTTTGTTTGTAGAGAAATAATCGTCAAAATCGGAAACAGAATAAATGTCGCCATATCCATGCAAAAATGATACTGTTGGCTGTAGTTGACTATAATTTACATGTTTCATATTATGTGTGTTTGAAAGCAGAATACCTAGAATAAGTAGAATAAGAATAAATATAATAAGTTGAGCTAGTCTTTAGTAAAAAAGTTGTTAAGATATTTTTTATGAATTTGAAAGTTTTTAAGCACTGTTTTGGAGATGATAATGATAATTAATGATTAGGATATAAATATTTGTTATAAAAACATATTCAATTCTTCCGCTGCAAATTTTATCAATTGCCAAGGACATATTGTGAAATTATCTATGTTTGAATAAAAAATAAAATAACAACACATAAAAAATTAAATACACGTAAGTGATATTTATTAGATAACAATTGAATAAAAATAATTAAAGAGGGATTACAAATATAATAAATTTCAATCAATCCTCAAATTTATGCATCTGAGGGTATCATTTGCAAACATGGGACAATCAGGTATATTAGAAAAAATTACATTTTTTAAAGAAATATCAGTATCATAGCTGGTTTGATTAGATGAAAAATGTCACATTAAAATAGTCTTACATTAGTAAGTAAAATAGTAATCTGCAATTTAAGGCAAATTATGTTTTTGTTGAGCCATGTTCGTAAATAATAACCACTTCCGATTTCACACAACTGTACATTTTGACATCTTTACTGGACCCTAAAGTATATGCTACATAGAATACGGTGTTATTATTGGGGAAGGTTTGAGTTTACATCGATGTTTAGAGTCTTTCATTGAATTCTGCAGACATAAATAGTTGTTTTAAGTTACAATAAATAATAAGAATAGTTGGAGAACCGTTTTATAATTAAATTTTACCTTCAATAATTACTTTTAATAGACAAAATATGTATAAAAAATGAGAGACCTTTACAATTTATTATTTTGATCGTGAACGAGTTCTTAACTTACCATAGTGCGCACGTTTTAGAAAATTGCTCAATTTCTTCATAGTGCCAGCTTAATTCCCAGATACGCAGCGTATATGCAGAGAAAATTTGAAAAACCACCAGACAACCAATAATAAATCGGTGAAAAATACCACTGCAACAATTCTGTTTTACGATTCAAACGACCTCACGCCAATTAGTTTTTTAAATAGTAGCCTACGTTAGTTCACCGGATAGTGACGATGTACTTTATAGAACATTAGAACCGGCAACGGGAAGTCAATACACATAACCTAAGCACGAACGCAAATTTCTTTTATGATTAACGTAGGCCAGAGCTGTCGGAGCCGGTTCGAGCTCGAACGTCAATGTCACATAATATAACAGTGGTGCTTAAACTCAAATTATTTTTTATTTTTAGCATGGCTGTCATGATGCTTTTAATAAAAAAACAAAAATGAAAGAACATTGAATTGCTTAAAAAACAATATTTTCGCTGGGAATATCAGTTCTAAGAGATTATTCGATGCGAGTATAATTTTCCGTAAATTTTTTTTACGTCAAATATTATGCGGTAATAATTATTTTCAGTAGTTAAACATGTAACCATTTGCAAAATATTTTACAAAAGAACTGCAAAATTATAAACAATTGATGAGACTGTATAAAGTTTATACTCATAATTCAACTATAATAAATAATGATATATGCAATTTTTTTTAGAAATACATATGCAATTATTTTTTCAGATGTATATACTATGCAATATTGGAATTAAATAAGCATAATATATCTTTGTTGACATACTAAGTTTCACTTATTTTTATTAAAGAATTTTGGTCTTCAAAACATATTAAAAATGTTATATTTTAAACTTGCGTTACATGGTTTCAAGATATTCATTCCATACTTTTAGTACCGCTGAAAATAAAATGGAAAAGTATTGCCTGTGGATTAAAAATATCACTGTATAAGTACTACGTGATACTTGATACAACGAAAAAACAATATGAATTTAATACAATTGTATCTAGGAATCAGAATATAAAATACATATGTAGTGGAAAATCAATATTCAACATGTCTACATGTCATTTTTTAGAGATAAATGAGTTTTCTTGTAGACTCTAAATTCCTGCAATAATAAATAATATTATGAAATACTTGTGTAATTTTTATTTTACCAAACACAAAATTAATCGAAAGTCAGATGATTGTTATTTTTTCAACGATATATCCAATTTGAAATTATTGTTCTTATTTCTTTTCATATACGAGTATCCTGTAGGGATAATATTGTTTTATTAAAATTAATTAACATAACTATTTGAAACGCATAAGTGCTAAACCTAATTAAAGTATACAATACGGTTCCAGCTATATTTAATATACATTTAACAGCATAATATTTTTAATTGATATTATGTATGTACACAGAACAAAGACCGTTGTTACAAAAATAGCACATAGTCTAAAGAAACTAAATCATTATTTTTAAACCATTTTGTCAAAATTTTAGCTGATTAAACAGTTTATTGTGCCGACCAGAGATAGCGCTTTCTCGAGCTGGGTACTTTTGAATTCATACTAAAGAGCGAAAGAGTCATATGCTTATTCATAAAATATTCCATACTCGTAGAGGGCGTCATATTGTCTTTAAATAATATACAAATCAATTCTTATACAACGAAATTACCCATTGAACAATGATAATTATTTGGGTCTCCAAAATAAAACCTTATCAATACGTGATATATCATAAATAATAATAATTATTATTATAATAGATTTGCATACGATCCATTCAGGTCCATGGCCGACTGCATGACTTCCCTCCAGGCTTCTGTGTCTCTATCTCTCTCTCTCTCCAGTCATTCACAATCAATATTTTCGCGTCTCTGGTAATGTTGTCTGCTCATCTTAATCTGGAGCGGACGACGGGTCGAGTGCCTACTGGAATTCCTTCAAACACCTTCTTGAGAGTTCTACATTCATTACAATATGATCCACCCACCCGAGTCTCTTTGCCCTCAAAACATTCATGTTGGGGTTAAATTGTTCGCGAAGCTCAGCAATTAGTACGGATGCGAAATCCTTGGTTATTCTTAACTGGCCCAAATATTCTTCGTAGTATTTTATTTTCTAATACTTGCATTAGCTTTTCTTGATTCTCCGCCAGACTCCAAGTTTCACATCCATTAAGAGCTATCGGTTTTACGGTCACATTATAAACACGGAATTTGGTTTTCTTCGACACGATTTGGACCTGAATAGACTCTTCATCGTAAAGAACGCAGTATTTCCAGTCTTTTGTATACTTGCCAGGTCCAGGATCATCTCATTCTTTTCGGAGACGTTGGTTCCCAAGTACCTAAATACTGAAGTCTGTATATGTAATAGTGATATTTTATATTGTAAGCAAAAATTAGCGTTAACAAAAGTACACATTTAAAAGGCAATAATGTAGCTAAGTTATGAACATGTGATTCGCTTTTTGAAATACTCACCCAATAGTTGCGGCTTCCGTCTACTTGTCAAAATATAAGTATATTATATTTGAAACAAATATGATTTTTCATTTTTACTAGAGATTTTGTTTTTTTGGAGAGAAATATTGTGACCCATGTAAATTTTTATCCATGTTTCAAAAAATAATATCATGTGTTATGCAGTTTTAAGAGTTTTAATTGATTTTTTACCAAATTCCGAAAAAAATCCGGTATCACTGATATTTTTTTTTCAATCATATTTGCTTCAAAACGAAACAAATGTATCTTCACAATGTAAAGATTATTTTGACAGATTATTTTATGAGTAATAATTGTCATTTATTAGCCAAATCAATTTGGTCCATGTCCTGGTTTCAGATGCACAAATGCAGGCGGTTTACTTGTTTCCAGTGGCGTAACTGCCGAATAGCAAACTCATGTACAGGATGAGGGCCCATTGTAACCAGATGGCTTTTAATCTGTCTTCACTCAATATTCGACTTCAAGTAAAATTGCATTTTTCACGATAAACATTTACTTGAAAAAAATTTTGAACACCAGGTTATATCTAGTGGGCGTTGTACAAAAACATATTAATTTTGATTAATAAGAGAAATTTTGGATTATGGAAATAGAAGACTATAATAATATATGAAATTTAGAAGTTATCTATTTCTTGATTGATTTCTATGGTATTGGTTCAGTGTTTTATTAAAAAAAATATATTGTTTTGGAAAAAAATATGGAGTGTCCAAAAAAAGTAATGAGTGGTGCATAATAATGGAAACTTAAAATAGAAAAAGAAAAAACACTTTGTAAAATATTTGTAATAACAGAAAAAAATAATTGGTAAGAAAAATTTATTTTCTTATAAATTTATTATGTCTATATACTAAACACATGCGGATAATTATTTCATTAGGAAAGTACAAATAATACTTTTGCCCTGTATTATTTATTTTAAATGCAGATTGTTTTGAATATGGCGATCTGTGTTTGATTTTATGAACATTATACTATTTATCGCTCAGTATGAATTGTTGATTCGGGAATGACGCGTGTCTGGCGATGAAGTTATCAGTTGATCAACTCCCTATTAGTTAGTTAATGTTGAATATATGACGTTTCTCATACTCTCAACGCATGTTGTTTTACTCTACTTTAGGTCGTACAAAAATGGACGGAAAATACAATTCGGGAGAATATTGAATCTGTTGCAATGGATTAGTGTCGGAACTTTACTCCTTATAAATATATATATACGCAATTAAGTGTTATAATAAAGTTTGGTTTATAGTTTTTAAAAGCTAAGCACTAGCAATATTTTTCAAGAGAGTGATGTAACTTTTTAAAGCAATAGGTCAAAAATGGAAATTCAATGACTCATGGGGGTGGCAACACCCAACTTAAATAGAGTTTTTTACAATCAACCGAATCAAGAATATTAATAATGTTTCAATTGCGATAGTAAACATAAAATAAAGTGAATGTGGACCGCAGTTTAATACGTTATCACCCCTTGCTTATAATGTTAAGGCCCTTGGCACATAGAGCTACTCAACAGAAACGGAACGTTATTGAAATTACTTATTAGTGATTCAGCTCCGCACACGCGGTCTACTCAGAGGTGATCGAAATCGGTAGTTTTCTGTGTGGTCATCTATTGTGGAACATTACAATTTTTGTGGACTACATATAATGATTCGAGTGACGAGTCAGTGTTACAATATTACTACTATCACAGAAGAAATATAATACGAAGTAGATTTTGGGTTCATCTATACCTTGAAAGAAATTTTAACCGCCGATAATTCGTTGCTGCAAAAGAACTCAAAATTTTTAACGTTCTACCGTGTCTAAAAACAGTTATTTTACGATAAAATTTATAACAAAACGTTATTGTAATCAGTCGGACGAGGAACTGGGTGATTCAAGTAAAAAATGAATCGATAAGTTGAGTAGCCTATAACTGATTACCGACGCGTTACTGACTGGTTAGTAACAAGTGGGGCGTCTGCAGTGTCCTATTCAATTACAAAGATTGTGATTCATGGCGAACTTGTTGATGATTTGCGTCAGTGATAAGTTTCTTTTGAGTAGCTGCGTGTGCAGAAGGCCTAATCCTACTAATTATAAGCAATAGATTCCTAGTAGTACCTTCGACAGCTTTTATGTAAAGAAATCAACGAAATATGTTTTTGAAGATAGTGGATTTTAAATATTACAAAATTGTTCCGTCGTGTTTAAATGTTATGTTAGCCTAAGAAAAAAGTGCATAAAAATACTTTCTATAATATGTAGATATGTACTGTGCTGTAGCGAATATTTAAAAATACTATTCAAAATTAACTTTGTAAATAGTTTATGCCGGATATCTCTAATCTACGGGCCAAGGCCGGGCCAAGACCGGGCCATTACGATGGCTCTATTATTTTTAATAACATAAAATAATAATTTAATGTTTTTCATTTGCTACGTACGGCGTGCATCGCTAACTTAAGCAGTAATTAATAGAATACTCATTTAAAAAAAAAATCAAATAAACAGAATTATATTATAAAAGAATACAGAATTTCCAAAGAGATCCAGACAGAGTAGGATTCTATAAAGATATGTACCTCCGATTGTAATATATTCTTTTATACCTGACTATTGCTTGATAAGTTAACTATGATTAATTTCAGTTTGAGAGTAGATTTTCGTAAATATTTTATCGTATAATAAGTTACTAACCAGTGGAATAGCTACGAGTACTTCATAGCGAATTCATACAAAGCACGAGGACCTAGCTCGACAGGGCTAAATCACTGTAAAGTCAAGACGTGTAACAAAACCAGAATTGTATCGGGGGCCCTTAAGTAATTTTTGGATGAAGGCCCATTATTTTTTACTACGCTACTGCTATTAACCTGTCCAGGAGTGAGTCTTCATATCACGGTTGCACAATTGGGTGATTTTTTTTTTCATTAATCTAGCTTTAAATATTACATTTTATTAAATTTATGCGATAGTATTGTTGTATAATGTTTATTTGATGTATAAATAATATATGCGAGAAGTTTATCGCTTGGTGCTTGACGTACATGTATGTGTATACTTCTCCGAAGCAAATTTTGAGCGGACGCAAATGCGCGTCTATATTCTGAACAGTTTAATATTGCGATCACTAATAGCCATGGGAGTGGTTTTATTCATTTTCGCGCCCGATTTTTGTATTTCCAGCATTCGTGCGTTAATAAAATTGTTGTTTGCTTAACGAATATCGTTGAATATTTCGTGTGTCCAAGAACGATTCAACAATAAGAAGGAAGTGGTAGAGTTGTGATTACAGCACGATGAGTAGTCCAAGTTGTGATTGTGCCAGTTTTATGGCCATTTCCAAAGAAAATGATCCTGAGATCAATCACTATGAAACGTGCATGATTCAACTTCTAAAGAGGCAAGAAAAAGGCGAATTTCCAAACGGATTGCCAAGGTATTTTTTTTATAGAAACACTTTAATTCCTTTTGTTTATTGTCAACCCATAGTGGAAAGCCATGACATTGATATTATATTACAGTTTTATAGATATATATCCACAAAATATATTTCGATAGTTTTACATGTCAAAATATGTACAATACATACAAACATCACGAATTTCCATAAAGTCTTCATAATAGAGATAAAGTTGATATCTTGACAGTTTATAAAACATCAGCTTTGCCAGAAGGTTTATTACATAAATTGTTTATTTTATACGCCGGCATAAGCAAAATATAATGATTCATAAATATTAAACAATATAGTGACGCGACATCCGGTATGCACGTATTTTATACTATAACGCTAATAATAAAATTAAAAACTTTCAAAAATTTACTTGACACCATACATTCGTCACACATGCAAGTGTGTGAACCTCGGGTAATTCGAGTAAAGAAATGTCGTTATTTTTCTTTGCCAATAAAGACTTATTTGGCATGTTTTTGAAAATATCCAGTCTACAGAACGTCACATTTGTGTGCAAACTTCGAGTACCGATAAAAAGAAGCTCTGAATTGAATTGATTTTAAATAAATAAACATACGAGTATATGACGATTTGTTTTTATGACACTATGTTACCGAGAGAAAAATATTGAAGAGGATGGATCAGGTGCCTATTTGGTACACGGATTTATAATGCTCTATTTACTCGCTGTTTTCTTTGTAAATGGAGGGATTACTGTATTCTATTGTTTTCTGAAAATTCTTTGCGAGTTAAAAAAAGAAAATTAATATGTAAAATTACATAGTGTTTTTTCAAAACCAGAATTATCGTGTTAGTCGATATTTAGTGTTTATCTATGCTATAAAAATATACAATAAAAATGTTTTTTTAAGAAATTCCGATGGGTCATTGAGGATACAAAATCCACATCTTGAAAAGTTGGGTGATGATATTTTATATCATCTTGCTCTGGGAACGAAGACAGATGATCTCAAAAAATTATTCGGTGATGTGAAGGTATGATATTCTTATTTCATTTGTAATGGTTCTCATATGCTCGTAAATATGACAAATACTCTAATTAAATACTTGTTTTAACAGCAATGTTCTTCATAACTGTAAAAAATGCAATATATCAATACTGATAAGAGTCGAGTGTTATAAGTAATATTCTTAATCATAAAATTCATATCGACACTGCTTAATTGAGTAAAGAATTTGTCATAATCAAAACTAAGAATGAGAACGCTCAAATAATTATGTTATATTCCTTGCGACAAATATTTGTATGCTGGCAGCCCTGATTTCGATAACTACTTAACCTTCCTTAATCCTTTCTTCGAGTGCACCACAGAACAAATAATATTACGTAATACAGATAGCAAATATGCGCTGTGCAAGAATATGTGTAAATAAATACAATTAAGTGAGAAGAATTATTATTTTTGTATGTGTGTACAGTTCGAATCTTCTTCAAGAGAAAAGTAAAAAATACTCGCACGAAATAAGCGAGTAGAAATATCATTCACACATTTAAAGTAGAACTGGTGCAAAAGGTAGTAATACCCGTCCCGCAATTGCTCACTAGTCAGTCGAGCGGGTAAAAATACCCTTCCCGCACAAGTGTGATAATTAGCGATCATTCTTAATTTTATTTTCGATTATTACGTTCTTGGCTTTATCGGGCGGTAAGAATATATAACTACTGCATATGTTTTGATTATTTTAGTCGTGTTTGTATTATATTAATGTACACTGTAAGGAGGTGGTGGTCAACCTGGTCCCTACCGCCCACCAATGGACGATTGAAGCCTCTATAATGGGCGGTAGGGATTTTGTCTCATGCTGAAGCTACTTTCCGTTATCACTATTGAAAAGAAATTTTCATCAGTTCCCCAAATAAAAACTATAAAATATGACGTAACTCCAGAGGAGATTGAAAAATTTAGCAGCTTCCTTAATGAACTGAATTTAGATATTGGAAAATGATTTGAAGGTACGGAACCGGTGGGCGGTAAGAAAATTTTACAACTCTCAAAAATACGACAGTGGGCGGTAGATATTAAAATGTTAACTTCCCTTGCTGTAAGAAAATAAATTAATAATAAAAACTGTTGAGGAAACTGTCAGTCCTACAGTGGCTACAAGTTTTAATTAAAAATAATACAAACGAGCAGTGCTTTTCTAAACAAAGAGCCTCAAGCGGTTCTGGTACCGCCGATCCCGATTGATTTCGTGTACATTAGGTACAGCGCTCTGTACTCGTAAACATAGAAAATAACACAATTGTGAAAGTTCATACCAAAACCAGTATTAAAAATTGTTATCCTTTTTTTACCAGTTTGTCTGTATGGGTGGTACGGCCCACCGGATGGAGCAGTTGGCAAAGCGTGCCGCTGTGGAATTGGGATGTAATTTTCCGAGTGGATCCGCCATGTTCGATATGACGGCAAAATCACATAGGTTCTCGATGTACAAAGTTGGGCCACTTATGTCGATAAACGTAAGTATTACTTGTCTAATATATTCTACTTCTACCTTTGTCTACTTAATAAAAAAATATTTTGAAATATAGTTTTGAATTTATTTCTTAATTTCAAAAAAAATATAATGGACATCACAAATTACTAGTTTTATACGTTCACAATATGAAGATATATAAAAAAGAGTATAAGTAAAAAATAAAAAACAAATAATACAACAGTAGGTAATGCAACGATACAACACTGGTAGTAAAAATATACAAAAATTATATTATATATTAAAAAAAATATTTATATTATATTTGAAGAAGTCTATCGAGCCTAGCAGATTCCATTATTCAAAATTAATTCAAAGAACAGAA
>JAPMAE010007843.1:0-11489 GCA_036584705.1 Rhyacophila sp. 25_7 | reverse complement strand
CACTTTGTTTTATTTAAATTTAAAGATAGGAAGCGCTTAATGAAAGACCCTTTACTATCTCAATTTTATTTATTTTGGCTAGCACCAGGTAAATGGGTAGATAGATTTCATTATAGAAAAAAATAGTAAAAGTCGTAAACACACAAGTCAAAAAACTTTAAAATCAAATAGCAAATTACGAATTTCATCCAGATGTTATCAATGACAACTGACAATGTTTGTCATTATTATGGTGTAACAGTAACGATCATGTTTACTACAAAAACATAATTTTCAAGGATACAGTATGATAACTTTCGGGTAAGATCGAATATTCCATAACCTTAAACACGGTTAAGATTATATTATTATCCGTGTTCACTTCAAAATCAGCTAGTCAGCCTAAAACATAGATTACGTATCCAAAGTACAATCTTTCGGAAGTTTAGCCCTTTTTGCTCCAAAATATTCCGCAAAAGGAAAGTATCGATATTGATGTGGAATATCCGTGAAATTTAATGACAAGCGTTTTAGTTAGGGGTATTTATTGTAATTGAGAAAATAAGCAGAAGTTTAATATTTATTTATATTAATTAAACCTAAGAGTAGGGTGTGGTTAAAACTATTATCGTATAAAGTGACATTAAACTAGTGACGTTTCCAGTGACGTGCGAGAATACTCAATATAAAATACAATATAATTATCTATATAAAAACTAGCAGAGTATTTTTTACAACAATCAAAACATAACCTTGAAACGATTCTTAAAATATAATAATAATAAAGATGTGATAATTATTTTCTAGGTGAGTGGATAGCGCATCCGATTCACTGGCGGATCTAGGGTTCGTATCCCATAACTGACAAAATTGCACAATTTTTTTCATGTGGATTTGAAATCAGGACATGTACAACATTGTTTAAGTTCATAACTGACAATTATTATTACTCGTAAAAAAACAAAAAAAGAAATTGTAGAAAACAATCTTCACACTGTGTAGGTACATATGCTTAATTTTGGAGCGGATATAGTTAAATGAAAAATATTACAGAATTCGGTTATGTTTATTATTTATTTTTGTTGTATATTTACGTACACTCAACTCTCTTATACCACCGTTTTGATGTAATGCAGTCTATAAATTATGTTATCTTGCTCAAAATGGTCGCAGTTTCAATATGTCACTACAATTTTTCACGAATATTTACGAATGTACAAGTATGGAAATAACCTCTTAGCCTGCACGTATATATTCACTATTTTGCGTGGCGCCAATTTTTTAAGAATTTATCTTGTATAAGAGGAATTATCTTTCGGCTAACATATTATATTTCACATATATATTTTAAATAACGTTTTTTTACGTTTCAAAGTATTTATTGTTACATGGTGTCTTCTTTTTCTGAGAAACGTACCTATAATTTTTGATTGGCAATTTCTTTCTTCAGAATTACCTACATACTTTAATATTATGCTTATTTTTTCATATCTGTAATAAAACATTGCATAATTCACTCACTAAAATGTCTTTATTTTCTCTAAAGTATGCCAGTATGAATATTTAAATTACATTACCAGAGTTCCTTATACAGTATAATCATTCAGTTTATTTCATTATTTTTTAACATTATTATATGGACATAACAAATTATTGGTTTAACGTGTTCATAACATGAGGATATAAAAGTATACAATTAAATATATGCAACAAACAATTAACACAGGAGATAAAAAAAAATACACAACATTTAAAAAGTGAATAATATATTTTCAAAGAAGTCTATCGATTGGGCTCAACAGATTCAAATTTCTTATTAATTACATTATTATTATTTATATTTAAAATTAATTCAAATTCATTCATTAGTTATTCAAAATTAATTCAAAGACCAAAATCTGCTTTAACTCATTCTCACTCGGGTGAAAGATATGGATAGTCGATAAAATTACATTGAATATAGTCATTGCCCTCCATGTCGGCACAACTACTGGCAGGTTAGTTCCACATTTTGGGATGAAAAAAACTGATGTTGTCTATTTTTCAGGTAGTCATCGGGCATATAAATATTAGCGATATTGGCAAAGTTCTTATTGAAACCACGTTTCAATCAAAAAAGATGTACGGCTAAGAAAAGATTGCTTCTAATTTTAAACTGCAATAATTAAGCATACCTAAAAGAAGACCAGTCGGGTACAACCACGGATAGTAACCATGCACCCTCAAATACAGAAGTCTCGGATTTTTTTCTGAACGCTCTCCACCGTGAGGTCTTATTTTAACTGCTGCGAGTCCCAAACAATAAAACATAATAAATACATATATAAAATACTGTTTCATTTCAGATCCATATTTTTATCCATATCCGTTTGAGATGCAACATTTATTATATACAGACAGATGGAAAATGAAATGTGAGATTTAGTAACAGACAAGTCAGATAAGGCTGGTTCATCGTATATTACTTTGGTTTTATTATGTTTCTTAAATCACTAGACATCAGTCTTAATTTAATAGTTTACTCTTAGAAGCCTATAATATTTTACAAGTTTAAGCTAGGCGTGGCTAAATATATCACAGTTTATAATTATTTAACCTTGAAAGAAGTCTTTTTTCTAGCAATTTTATATTGAGTCGTCCTGTATGGATAACATAATAAGTGACGTCCCTTATGTACACCACTGCATATTTAATCTCCATAGTTATATGACGTCAACACGAAAACAAGCGTTTGTCAGTACGCAGTACGGTGATGTTTAAAATACCTGCATCACCGTCCTCAAAGGGTTGATGACTCTTCGCTCATTAAGGCCTTCCCCTACGTGTTCCAGAATAGGTTTTCCATAATGAGTCGGTAGATAGTGGGTTGTTTTAACATTTTAAAATTAATGAGGATACGAACGGATGCTGGTTCCTTCTTAAAACAAGATAATTACGACTGATTTAATAATAGACATTTTTATTGTGCACTTACGGTAATTTTAAGGAATGGTTGTTTTTATTACCATATTTACATACCATAGTATAATATGATCATTTATCTATCTGCTAGATAGTGGCCCGATACAGTTGAATTTGCTTGTAACAACAGTAAGTAGCACATAAAAGTTCGCTGCTTTTACTAAATACTGATATTTCATGTCACAACATGAAGGTAGGTCATAGATTGAAATGGCTATTTTAACATCAAATTCTACATTTATCAACTCTAAAAATGCCTGTTATCTTAGTACTTACTATTAAATATCTAAATATAGTAAGAAATAAAGAATGCGTTTATAAAAATCTGGACAGTAATATGTCAAACTCAATATTAACCCTTCGTTTAACGTAGATTATATAAGTATAGTTATCTATGCAATAATTGCCTATAAGTAATATCAAAACCAATCAATAATTTTATTCGTAATTTTGATATTTTCATCGGTGCTGCAAATATTCATTTATTATTAAAAAAAAAGAGTACCGTAATCGATTGCCAAAAATGCATAAACATTACAATGAAGATAACAATTAGAGCCACGAATGCATACAATGAGTAGATGAACTCTCTAACTTCGTTATGATTTTATAAAGGGCCACGTAATTCACATAGATTTTCACGTAACTCAAATTTCTCCTTGCAAAACCTTGTCGAATAACACTAATAAAGTAGACAAAATAACATATATTTAGTTTCATTCAGTGTTGAATAAAGTTATATTTTATATTGGGTATAATAAACTAGTTTATATTACAAGAAAATTTAATTTAGTTGAAGTGAAAGTACGTTGATTGACCTACAAATATTTAGTATTGCGAAGCGTGAGTTACAAATTTTGCACGTTTTATTTTTTATGTGGCAATAGTATATTTTTTAAAATAGTATTTTTTTTTCTTTTGAGAATGCGTAAAGAACAATTAAATATTAAAGTATGCCCGGGACTAGTTTAATCATATTTTAGTGGTGTCATTACATAATCCCCATAGCATTTTTATTACAGGGAAATCGTCTTCTAAGTTTATTGATATGAATATTAATACAAAACATCGACTAGTAAACAATCGATTACTCGATAAGAACTGTCAATTAAATAAAAAAAATAAAGCGCCAACCACAATAATACAACTTCGTTGTAGGAAGTTTATAACTTTCGTAGTATATTGTATTTTAAAGATGATATCAACCAGACTACAAATTCGAAGCAAACTTCTGCTGGAGACAGTAATAATAATGTTATCTGTGAAATTAAATGTCGCAAAGAGATATCAAGATTATGATGGGCGATTCGGAATCTTACCAAAGGTAATTGGACCGTTTTACTCCTGAAAATTGAGAACCCGATAGTCAAGTATACCAAATATATAATATACTATCTTTATCTTATATATTTTATCGAAGAAGATGACGTGTTTAACGTTTGCTAGTAAAATGTCAATTACAATATAATACGAGGGCTATCCAGAAAGTAAGTTTCCTGTGCCTATTAAATAAAAAACGAAAGGTACGTTTATAAACATATTTTTTATTACATTGTCAATTATAACCGTTAAACTATTTTTCCACGTAACTTCCACCGTTGTTTAAGCATTTGTCAGAGCGAAGCACAAGTTTTTGTATGCTCCTGTCATAGAACGTTCCGCCTGTGGTGCAAACCACGTAGTATCAGCATTCTTAACCTTGTCGTCGTCGTTGAACTGCTGACCAGCAAGAAATGATTTTAGACCGAGAAACAAATGGAAATCATTCGATGCTAGGTCTGAACTATAAGATGGATGGTTCAACTGCACTTGGTCGAAGTCCCGTAAGAGTCCATTGTGTCACATGCGCGTGGGCGGGCATTGTCATGAATGAACATGGTAAAGATTTGTTTGGATTTTGTCTTTATTGACGATGAAATATATTATATATATTATATTAATTCCTTTTTTCTCAGGCGTTTTGCAGGCTACCCAAGTAAATGATGCTGTCACTACATGATTTGTATCACAGGCGGGAACATTCTATGACATGGTCATACAAAAACTTGTGCTTTGCTATGAAAAATGCGCTAAAATGATGAAAATTACACGGAAAAATAGTTTAAAGTTTATATTTGATGATGCAATAAAAAAAAATAGTGTGTATACGTGTTGTGTTTGTTTAATAGCCACAGGAAACTTATTGTCTGGATAGCCCTCGTATATGTATGTTTTGTCGAAATCGTACTTTTACTTGAATAATAGGATGGAAATAGTTTACTCAGAATCGGAATATTATATGTTTTGACACATTCTTTTAACGTGAAGCAATCGCTTAACATGCTCTGGCCATTTTTGTACAAAACTTATTAGCTACTCTAATCAGAATGTAGGTCAAGTCAGTAAGGTACGAAATGTGTGATGTACTTACAAAATAATAATTAATTACTGCCCCAGCCAGTGAAAACGCCAAAATAATAGGCTGTAGTTGCTGAAATTTAAAGAAGCTTCGAGCCACAAGTCTGGCATTAAGAATGGTAGGGATTAAAACTATATTCGGGTAATGAAATAAACTAAATAATATACAACATCAAACAATATGTAAACAGATATAATAAAATAGTTTCATATAGTTATTTCTACGATAATATAATATGTTATGATGATAAAAATAGCCAAGGTACTCGTATATTTGATGTCAGATATTTTACAAAATAAACAATCAATCTTTTTTACTTTCTTCATTTTATTTTAAAAATGTATTATGCTTCTTAACTGTTTCTAAATCAAATATTATATGGTAATAACTGATAATATATCAATTTTATGTCTTAACTTTGTTATAACAGTATTAAAAACTATATAATATTATGGTTAAACAATTCTTTAACGAATCTAGGTGATTTTTTTATTATTTGGCCAAATCTCTTCAGCAAAAAATCAATTAATTTAGTGCTCTTTTTGGTTATAAATTTAACTGTAAATTTTGGTGATAAAATAACCTTTTTTTACTTCTAATCATGCCATTTAACAATATCTGCCGAAAATACGAGTCGTGATGATAGCTGAAAGTAGAAAGAGAAAATATCAATCCATAGATATAGGTTTGTTGTGTTTCGCCATACTTTAGCGGTGTTCCAAACGAATAAGAAATGAACAGATATAGAAATCAACGTCACTATCGATGCGGCTTGTGTGCGGTGCAGTGCGATGAATACACTTTACTCTCTAGTTAAGACTTTAGTTATTGTCTATAAGAAAAATACGAGTAGAGCCTGTGGAGAACATAAAAATATTTGTATTGACCTGATGCTATGTTCAGGTTCGTATCTGACTGTACATCCACCCTTCAGACTTATCTTCTTCTGGTGGTTTACATTGAGTTTTTCTGTTACAAACTCCGAGAGTCCCAAAGAGCCGATTTTCTCCCAGAGCAGGGATCATATTTTTTTTTTGAGAAACCACCGGATTGAAATTTTTAAAAACATGGCAGGCATCGAAATCCCATTAGAATATTAATTTACCCTGCATTTGTAAACAAATATAGGGACCGCATGAAAATCTGTGGAAGGCCGGATCCAGCCCGCGAAACATAGTGTGGTGACCGCTGTACTAGAGCATCAATTGACAACCGATATATGCTGAGAGTGCCAATTTTTAATTCATATGAAGTATTGGACATTGCGTGCCATTGGATCCAGGAATGGAGAATAAGAGAGCAATCAAAATAATCGAACTTGAAGACAACTTTACTAATAAAATTGAGAGTAGCACTTAAAATATTTCAATATTAGAATATGTTAACCTTAAATTTTAAAATTAAAGAATATTTCATCAGGACACATAACAAACCGATTTAATCAATATTTGCAGTGAAATTAATTCAAAACAAGCAGATTTAGTGTACATTAAATAATATGTTTTATAATAATTAAATTAACATGTCATCTTTATCTGACAAAAGACATTAAGTAAAAAAAGACTGTTTAGAAAATTGTTTTTTAAAGTTTGAGTCAGGTAAAACTTGAACTATAAGTTTTTTTTCTAGAATTATAACATATTTAGAAACACTTGATCTTATAAGCTAAATAATCCTTAGTCGGTTTAATGTTTTTTGCCAGTAATAAACTATTCAATATTCACTTACTCGTAATAGGTAGTGACATTTTAATATTACGAAAAAAGTACAAGGAATATGGCTATGCTTATTTTACCAGATGATAGGGAGCACAAAAATCTACTAAACTGCATTATTAGGTCAAAACGATCATTTTTCGACTTATCACCTTTTACCAGTATACTAATATTTAATGTATATATTAATGAAACTGTAAGCATTTCATATTTTCCGTTTTGTTTTGATTCTAATCAGAAGTGACAGTTGATTGAATTTTTCTCTCTCGGTTGTCAGTTTAAAATTAATTTCCAACATTATCTTTTTACATTTTTACGTGAGTGCTTTTGTACATAGGTTTTTAATAATGTGAATTAAGAATATATTTATAGAACAAGTGTAGCTGGTATAAAATTTTAACTACTACAAAACGTATATTTTATACCATTAGGCTATTCGAAGTTAAGTTCGTATTACCCCAACGTAAATAGGAAAATTAATCATTAAAATGTACAATAACATATAGAATTCGAGAAAAAATAAATGGATAAAATAATTCTAAACATATTTTCCATTAATAAACTTAACCTTTAGGTATGTTTTTTTAAATCCATATAGAATTGATAAACGTGTGATTCTTGCCAGCAAAATAATTAACCCTACAGTGCACGGTGATGCATATATAAATCAAACTATATTTTTTTAATAATAATATAAATGTATTTATATTATTTTTTAATTATATTTTACATATTAAGCAATAAACTGAAACAAACTTTTTTTTAGAAAACAAATTTTACAGTTTACAGTTAAAATCTATAGCACACGATTATGTACGTATTATACTATTAACAATTATAATCATTGCTCAGTTAACTATCATGGATATTGATAAAATACGACCACTAATCAATAATTATAATCAATTTATTTACCATCAATCGTTGACCAAAAGCCACTATATTAAATCAAAACCGGATTCACACATTATATATTCATAGTAAAACAATGTTATAGATGAATCCGGTCTTCATTTTTAAAAATATATTTCAGAAGTAAGTATAAAAAACTGTGTTCATATTTAATTGATATTACTTGTTCACACAATATCACTTCTTTAAGTCTTGATTATTTTCACAGTCCTTGTAGATACGTATTGTGATTACGTACATGAACCAATATTTAATGATACTTTTCGGCCATCTGGAGAGTAATTTTAATGTAAACGTAGTTCGTTGTTGTATCGACGCCTCCATGTATATTCATTATCCAGATTCATACGTGAATGAACAACCACCATACTAGATTATTTCGCCAATCATTTACACTCACCTTGTACTGCGCCATCTCTTTTTGGGGCGGCCCAGAGCCCAAGAGCCTATTGGATTTTTTTTTCAAATACCATATTGAAAATTCTGTATTCAATGCGCCCAAAAATGAAACTCGCCCATTTAAATTTTTCAACCCTGAAGACATTGACTGTGTGAGCGATAAATCGGTTGAGGAGCTCAATGTTGATGCAGATGCAAAATTCCTGTATTTCTTCAACTGTTTCATTTCAACTATTATTACTTAGTGTATACTATTTTTGAATACCTGGATATTTTTTTTTGTTTTCTATCAGACTCCAAGTTTCACGTCCACTTTGAAAGATATAAAGAAGGAAGGCTTCAGAGCCTCGCTATACGTGATCTAAAGTGAAAAACACGAAGAATTATATATAGCAAAATAATTATGTATTATTGGTCAAAATAAAATAATTCCACTATACAAATAAACCACTTCCGGGGTGAACCAAGAGTCACGTGTTCTTCTAAGAATTCTTCAAAAATCTGTTTGCGAGTTGTGCTGTTAATCAGTTTTATACAATATTTAAAATATATTAACATTGATACATGAGCCAAGTAGATTCGAATTGAATTCCACTGCTAATTTTACAGTACAGTCAGTTTTATATAAAATTTTATTCGGCTATCATATTTTTCAGCCACTCAAATACTCCGTTAATTATTAAAAACATTTAAAATTTTGTAAAATATTTCAGCTGGCTGATATTACATTTAATATGATTTATCAGCCGTAAATGTTTATTTATGAATAATAAAAAAGATGTATTCCATTTTCGAAATATCAATGCAGGCAATGATACAACGGGAAACATACGAGGATGGGAAAATATAGGAAATGATATCATTTGATCATATCATTTAAATTCTGCGATTTTTATGATGGTTGGTATACCAACATATATATTATGTACGAGGGATGCGACTATGTTAATAAAAAATACTTGCCATGAAATTGAATAATATTAAATGTATTCATAATATTGACAAACGTTTATTTTTAAATATGATAATACTGTATTTTTGTCTATTTATTCATCAAAAATTACACGAATAATGTCCACTGAAGATTTTGCTAGATATATTGTATAGTCCTGGGCAGTATAGAAAAAATCGCTGATCATAATAGTACGCAAGAATTCGTCGTAAATACTATATTTCAGTTTCCTAATAAACTATCTACTTATCATACTCGTACTACAAGATTTATAACTGTCAATTCTTTGTGGAAAGCTATTATATTGAAATAATAACAGTTTTATACATACAGCTACGCGTCGACCTATGACCTACGACCTACGCCACTTATAACTGTTTGACTTTACGACTGCAGTCCGCGTTCTAAGCGTGGCGCTAGCAGTCCATGCATGCTACATATTGTATTACTATGCGCATGTGCGCATCACGGTAATAATTTTCTTGCACATTTTGAAGAAATGGACCTAAAAATTGTACAATTTGCAAGGATTGAACGGATGGTAAACAATGTGTTTCGCCCATATCGTGAAATATACGAGGAGAAGATAAAAAAAAACGTGTATATTTTGCATTAATCGGTTTTACTGTAGCGTAATTTTTCACTTGATCCTAACAAATGTAAAAATAAAATAACAAAGCTATACGTGAAGATATCCAAATAGTATGCATGCTAATGATAAAGAAAACAATTACAAACACGAAAGATTATAAATAAAGAAACCACAGAGAAACCCGATTAGATACACTGATTATAGAAGATAGTAAACAGTCTTATAATATCATCGCGCACTGTAATTTACAAATGTGCTCGTATGTACAGAAATTGTTCCATAAGCCAACTTACGACCAGATAAACTTACGTCCTGTTTATCGGAACCGAATGTGGTCGTAAATCGACATCTACCTGTAATTAACTGTTGAAAATATTGTACCAAACGATACCGATCTTTTTAAAATTAGAATTTGACTGATTTATAATCAGAGATGCGGAATATTCAGAGTAAAAGTGAATTTTGCATCCAAACGACCTACGTTTAGGAAAATATTAATTATGTTCTAATAAGTGTAATTATTTTAGATATGTCATATTAAAACATGTTTCAATTTTCTTATCAACTCTAAAAATTCGTGCGTTTATATATATTTCAATCGGTTTTATAAACTTAATACCAGTATAAAATAGTGCGGTATATTTGTTTAACAGCTGCTATTCGGCAATCTTCTATGTATACATATATAAATTAATATATGTGGCTATGTTTCAAGTGAATAGCTTTCTGACTTATCCGATTGGGATGAAACTATGGTGAGCTGTTCTTTAAATATCCGAGGTAGTTTCTGAATCGGTAAAGTTAATGTACGATATGTACATTTCTATAATTACAATAAATAAAAAATCTTCTTTGTACAAGTTCGCCATACTATTGACAACGCGTAGTGACGGTTGCGTTTTGCCTAGCAACAAATCAATGCGATATCGGTAACGAATCGGATCAAGATAATCGACAAACGTCAAAAATAAATTTCATATTTTGTTTATGGATTTGACAGATCGTTTGAAAATGGACGACGGCAAGTTTACATGTCGTTTTATAAACTAATGTAATAATTTCTAAATATAAAAAGTATGAAATGCTATTTAATAATCGCCACCTGGAACACAAAAACTGAAACAGAAGACTAGAGATTTATACATGCTTTGTTTTGAATTGTCAAAACAAAGCATGTAAGGCTATGGTATTCAGTAAATTGACGATCGATGTTATAAAATACACTGAACGGCTTGAGAAGCCAATAGTTAGCAGAACAAATGAAGGTAAGCAGAAACATAATTTATTTATTTTATAAGACAATGTAGATAAAAGCTACATTTCATACAACATAAATATTTATTAAAAATTAAATACATATCATTTTCTTGGTATTCATTGTATTTTTTGCATTGAAGGTGTCAAATAGCTTCAAAAGTGGAATGGGAGGAGGTTACGTTTCATTTATGGAAGATATTAAAAATTTCTTCTCTGTTGGTACCTGTGGACAAAAAGTTATTAATTCTTTTTTCATGGTCGAAATTGATACTACTTTAATTGTATGATGAAATTATTATAAACATTTTATTAATAAAAACAATT
>JAPMAE010007827.1:0-11498 GCA_036584705.1 Rhyacophila sp. 25_7 | reverse complement strand
TATTACGTATACTCAAACTGATAGAGCAGTATTAGTATAATACAATTTTTTATCTATAAAAAAGAATATTTAGAGTCACTAATTGTGAGCAGATATTTAAAAACCTGTCAAAAACACTAAACAAAAAAATATTAACTTTTTCAGGAGCGAGTTTTCTAATAACGGTCGCATACCTTAGTGAAAGTTTTTTCATTAATCTAGCTATTATTTTGTTTTTATTGAATATTATTAAATGTATGCAATACTATTGTTGTATAATGTTTATTTTATGCATTAACAATATATAAGGGTGTTTATTGCTTATTGCTTGATGTAAAATATATATACTTCTTCAAAGTGAATTTTGAGCGGTCGAATATTGCGCGTCTATACTTCTGGACAAGTTAAACAAATATTGTTAAAACTTCCAATAAATAATTTTCTGCCTATATTTTATAACGAAACAACCTTTCTTTACTTTTCTGAAGTCATGTTATCAAAGTTTCAACACAGTGATTATCAATGTGGGTATAATTTATATTATTTATGTGATATATGTACATTTATTTTCTGTTTTTATTAGAGAAATTTGTATCTTTTGCCATCAAAAATAAACTACATTAGCTTTGCACATACTTTATTTTAAAAAAGTTAAAATATATTTTTAGAAATTGTTTTTTTTTTGTAATAATGAAAAATAAAAAAAAACCTGATTATTTTAATGTTACTTTAAATTAGTAGAATTTTACATCACGTACATATATTGTGATATTGTTATAGAATTATAATTCAAATTTTTTAAATATCTACCTGTTTAATTTTGTGCCTGTGGATATAACCCTCATAAAGTAAGTAAACTTTTGCTTAAACATATAAGAAGGGTCGTTGAACGATATGTTTTAATAAAATATCAGCTTGCACTAATGCATTTCAAAGTAGACAAAACCGGCGCCGAGAGAAAAATTTTCCTCTGAAATATACTGATTAAGCTGTCTGCAGAAAGATTGAAAGTGGACATTTGTAGTAACTAAATTATAGATAATGTATGGAGGTAATGAAGTATTGAGAACAAGATTATTTTTGTGATAGTATTTTTATGGGGAAATTATTTTGTTGAGAAAATTGAGGACTGAATTAATTTAAGACTTAAGGGATGAAGTCCTATAATTGGCCGTATTTATTTTTAAAGCGAGGTAAAGAAATAATAATTGATTTGCATTATTACGTTAACTGCAATGATATTTTAATATCCGCAATTTTCTCTATAAACTAAAACAGTTCAATATTTAATATCAAAAATAATATTTATTAGTAAATATTATTTTTCATATTTGTTTTAAAATAACTCATACAATACCTTCATAGTCTGAAATTTTTGTTTTACAGGTATTTAAAAAAAAAAAATTGTAAATCTAGCCGCCCATAAATTTTTATTGATATTTGGTATTTAGCACACATACAAAAATGACATTAATCATCAGCTAAATAAAATAATCACCATATTCTTACAATTTGATATACATAAGAAAACGAGTATAAAACTTTTTTTATCATATTCACCAAGCATGTAGATTTTCACAAAATGAAGATTTTCATGAAGGATTTTTACAAATTATTATTGTTAATTATACATTTTGGATTTTTATTCAAATTCGCTTTTATAGGTGAGTGAATAGAGCATCCGACTAACGAGCCGAGGGTCTAGGGTTCAAATCCCATAGGTTTCAAAAATTGCGTATATTTTTTTCATGTGGATTTGAAATCAGGCTATATAATATTGATTGAGCTAATAACTGACAATTATTGCTCATAAAAAACTATCAAAACAATTTTATCATTGTAGAGATTCATATGCTTCATTTCAATGCGGATATGGTTAAAAGAAAGAAATAATTGTAAAAGTAAATACTAGTTACGATAGTAAATGAACCTATACACGATTTGTTTTTCATAAAAAAAGTATTTAAAAGCTCAATGAATATTCTTAATCGATAAAAATTATTTAGGATATTTTCTAAATGGAAGATTGCAGGTATTTTTTGTTTTTTTTTTTTATTAGCATAGACAAGTGATTAATCTATTATCGTGTATTATATATTAAACTAAGAAGCATCAAATGTTTGACTTTAAATATAAATATAATATCATCTATCACTTTTTGTGTTATTATATTCAATAAATGAGTTATTATATTCAATAAATGAGTTATTATTATTTTATATTTTAAGTATAAAAACTTTTAATATTCCTACACTTTTTAAAAATAATTCTGGTTTTTGTATTAATGTTTTCTAACACAGAAGATAAAATATTTTCGGCCGTAATATTAAGATATTGGAAAATATAATATGAAAGTTAATACGTTCATTTATTTTCTGAGAATTACAAAATCTAAATAAAATAATAAATATGATATCATATACCCTTATAAGATACCGTAGTACTTTGTAAAAAAACAAAATGAAAATTCTCAACTTATCAATTATTCTCACAATGAATGTTGAATAATAATAATATTAAATATGAGATTAAAACATTATTCATAAATCCAAAAAAAATATTATCAAATATAATACATTTATAAATAATTTAGCTTTTAGAAAACGTCTTTTGAGTTTTCTATTACAAAGTCAAAAATAATATCGACAGTGTTTATGTAAAACTCTCACAGAACAAATTTTACAGGAGGGAAAAAAACGTATTTTAATGATTTTTAGTCAAAGGCACATTAACACAAACTTGATGACCAATAAATTGATGTTTCATTTTTCTGATTGATAATTAAAAACGTTATTAAAGAAAAATCACTATAATTGACGTTTAATGCATTTTTTTCTTTCCATACAAACATAGTATATCGTTTTTTTTTCAAAATCTAAATTTCGATAATAATTTGGCATTTTCTGGTTTAATTCCTTTTGACAGAACGTGTATTTAGTTGTATGCATTGTAAATAAAATCACTTTGAATCAAATTGAAGTTACACCTTTTTACCTAAACAGGGTCGATATTATATAAATACTAAAAAAAATATAACGTCAAATATTTAATATTGACATCAAATAAATTGAAATATCTATCGTCGTCGAAGAGCAAATATCTACTATGTGGTCGAATTAAATATGACATTGCAGAAGTTTTAAGTATTCTATCAATTAAAAAAATCTCTAGTATACAGTTTTACATCGAAAATTACAAAGCGTATTTTAGATGATTTAAAAAACAATTCGTAAAACTCTCAAATCAATTTTTAGTTTCTTTTATCAAAGGTCTTAAAATAATTAAATATTATCAAAATATTATATATTATACTTTTTGACAATTTATATTTTAAAAGATCGACTGAACATAATCAGTAAAACTTATTTAATAGACAATATTGACATTGACTTTTTTATGTAGAAACGTATATAAAATTGTATAACGTCTATTTTTGACGAAACATTGCTATTGAATAAATTAATTTCAAGTTATTAATTCATTATTTCAAAATCTCTAATAAATAAAAAAAATCACATGATAGTATATTAATTCAATACAAATTTAGTAGTTTAAACCGTTACTGTTGCTTTTGAGTTAACATAGTTGAGTAGAAATCTATATGCTTCGTTGCAGAGTGAAAAAAAAGCAGTAATTTTTGCTAAATAGAATTTTTAAATATACTATAATAGAATCCGATGAGTGTAAAATATCGATTTTTAACGTATGTTTTGACAAAAGTTGTTTTTCTACTGGTTAAATTGTTCTATTAAATACGACATTATGAAATACTATTATAGATTCACTAAATTATCATCGGTAACTGATTAATAATATTCAATTATTTATATGACGTTTAACTCTTAAAGTTATCAAAAGAAATCCCAACGTTTTTTTATGCATATTTTACTATCAAAACTAACAATACACAAAAATGTATACGTTTAAACAATGTTGTCTAAATTAAAAGTATGTATAGATACGAGTATAAGACCAAAGGAAAGTAATTTTGCCATTATCTTTCTGAGTTCGTTATTCTCAATATTAAGGGTGGTATCCTTCACTGACTGAAGTGGATCTGACAAGTAATTTTTTATCAATATTTTTTGCTCTTTACAGTTTAGGTTACAAAAGGATGGATGAAAGGTAATGAGGTTATTCGGTGTAAAGTAATAATTCTAACAATCTATTTGGAATGGACTTTGATATTTTTTTTGTTTAAATACTTCAATAGAATATAAATTGGTTTGCCAAATGAATTTTTTGCTTATAAATAAAATAATTATAATAAAATGGTATTTTAATTATGATTAGTTTATTATAAAAAATAAATTTTAAATCAAGTTGTATGTATGTTACATTTTTTACGTCATAATTAGTTTTAAATATCAAAGACTTATCAATTGACATTTTAAATGATTTAATTTGATGTACTTACTATATGACCTTAAAATATTTTTTCTCTCTGAAAACAAAATAAATAAATCAATTCTTTTTTTTTATTTATGAATACACGTAACCAAAAGTTCATTTTACATATGAGATTTATATGAGAATTTAACTTTTATGATATAATTTAGAATCATATTTAAATTTAAATTTACTATAATTGTATTATTAAATAAAATATTTATTTTAAAGTGCTTTCTGCCGTTTTAAAAAACAAAAAGTTTTTAGGATTCATTTATTTTCAATTCTCAAATTTTCAAATTTTGTAATGAAAGCTTTTGATTGACACAGAAGCTCACGTCACATTGGCGTTTGGTCCATAGAAATCTATGAGAACTACTTATTTTTGATAACTAACTTTTCCACAGTAGTTCTCACAACCATCTGTGTCATTTGTGGATCACCGTATTTTAATGATATAATTTATAAAATAACTTTGGAATAAAAAATATCACGCTTTGAGAAGTTTAAATGTAAAAATATCCTTTTTTGTATTATTAATTTATAAGTACAATAAATAATGATTTATAAATTACAATACGTCAAATATTTAGTTTTAGAACTAATTAACGTTTGTTTTTTCTTAAACCATGTCACGCCTCATAGCCAAAACATATGAACACCACATGTTGCCTTCATGAGTTTCTGTTGCTGGCCAGTGTTTTCGCATCATTCCATGTTATGCCAGCATCTCATAACTTCGCCAAATACATCTTGTATGTAGTGTTCAGCAGCCTTCCGGGAAGACAAAATTTGGTTAGCTTGATGAAGAGATAGTTAATAAGCATTTCAGACATTTAAAGCATATGGCCAAACCAAGCTCGACGCCTTATCTAAACTTTGCTTTTAATGAGGAGGTGTACGTTCCGTACTTTGAGTATCTCATTTTGCGTATAGTCATACCACCACATTCCAAGAATTTGTCGCAAGAATTTATCTGTTCAAAACTTCAAAAAAGCAAACGGTTATTTTTAAACTTCCTAGGGTGTTATAATTTGTTATCATATGGTAACTAGAGTAGGTAAAAATATTTGGTTTAATTATTAATAAAAAAAGGTTTTTTAATGTGATTCAATTTGTGTAAAGTTGATGTTTTTTTATAATCCATGGTGTAAGAGTGGACATATTCTATCGTTGTTAGTGATTTGTGGGTTAAATTACATATTTTAGCTGGCCACAAATTCTAAATATGTTTTTATTTGTACTTGTAGTCGAACATAATATAAAAAAATATTGAGCTAATAATAAGTGACCATTTTTATGGGAAATATTGGTTAACCAACCTTTTACTTTGAGAGAGTTGCATATGCTCCACTCTAGAGAAAATATATTAATAAAACTGATAAAGATTATTTTATAAAGTTAATATTTTGTATAGATGAATTCAATTAATATATTTCAAAAGGCACACATTATACAGCAAAGATACTGAAAATTTAAGAGCAATGATATAAAAAAATGTTTTTAAGGCATTGAAAACACGCAAGCTTCACATCGTAGCAAAAATACCGGACACTGAAATATCATTATTATTAAAGTCAATCTAATAAGAAATAAATAAAAACTAATAATAGTATAAATATTTTGTTTTGTGAAATATAATCTGTGTGCCCGTAAATAACTTTTTGTGAGAATACAATATTATGCTCATTACTAAATACTTCCCTTTTTCAGAGAAGACAGGCTTTGAAAATAAGGTGTCAAGGTTTTGTAATAAAAATCATTACCTTGAAAAGGAATATTTATCACCATTTTAGATGAAAGCATTTGGTATCTATTCTAGGCTGGTATTCATCTATAGTATCATTGAAATTCTTAATAATATTTGCTTATAATTTTCTTAAGACCCTCACCTCCAATCGATCTATATCTAACATATTAAATATTCAAAATTGCCTTTTACAGTTTTGTGAATATTTATTTTATTTACGTTATAATACAGTTTTTGTTTCAATGTAATAGCTTTACACAAATAAATGACAGTAAATCAGATTGATTATATTCTCTTTACAAGTTTAAATAGGTATTATTCGTATAAAATATATATTTTTTAAATAAATAATATAATTAACGACATTTCAAAATAAAATAATACAGTAGCAAGTAAGAAAGCTATAGAAACTTAAATAGCCAATTCATATTTGATTAAAGTTATTGTATACAAAAAAGTGATCAAGCAGTATTTTCCTTTTTGTAATTACTATTTACAAAAAAAAAAAAAAAAACATCAAAAAACCATTTTATCTGGCAAAATGATGATTTTAAAATAAATTTAATAAAGTATTATTGATTAAAAGTTAGAAATAATTTCGTTCATTCACACATTTCTATTGAATTTTATTTTGTTTGACAACATTTCACATATTTAGATATGTGACATTACTATTCAAGTAGTATTTTTACACACCTTATGTTTATCCATATACTTCCGATTTTGAGTGATATTTCAAAATAACGTTTATACCGTTCAAACTTGATTATTAAAATTCTTCAAAAAATTTCATTTTAACTCATAAATGGGAAACATTTTTAAATTATATCTATTTCACAAAACGTATTTAATTTATTTACATATATTATTTATAGTTTTTTGATTTTTTCTCTAATTTTCACTTAAATCGAAAAAAATCAAATATATTGTCGCTGGAAATCAAAATTATTGTAGCGTGCGTATATTATTACTTACAAAGTAAATTGGCAATATACTTATCACAGTCTATTGGTCAACACTATGAGTATAAGCACGCACGCATATTACGTTTCTTTTATTAAATACCAATTTTGACGCAGTAGCAAATTTCATGTGTTATAATATTTTGTCATGCAAAAAAACTACTTACGCGCTACTGGGAATCCGGTCACATGTTAAATTTGTAAATTCGTTATTGATGGAAAACGAAAATATTTCAATGAACCACTCAACAAAAAATGACAGTATTCCTAGACAAAATTTGAATGAAAATTATTTTTGAATGTATTATATTTACATAAAATATAGATTTTTTAAATAATATTGAGTCTTATTGTACTTATGTACTACATTCATTTATATTTCTTATTGCTTATTAGGTATATTTCAAAATGAAAAAAATATTTTTTCATTGTATAATTAAGCATAATATAACGTTCAAGAAAAATATCTGATGTTTGTTTAAATATTTTTGTAATGCTACATATACATTCTTTTTTCTCTTAACCATATTCGTTCTGAAACGAAACGCATGAATTTCCACAATATGAAGATTTTTTGACAGTTTTTTTACGAGTAATAATAAATATTGTGAGTTATTAGCTCAACCAATTTGGTCCTAGTCATGGTTTCAAATGCATATGAAAAAACATATGCAACCTTTTCCAGCTATAGGATTATAACCCTAAACTCTCGGCTTATAAGTGGAATGCACTGTCCATTTACTTGTGAGGACAACATATATATAAACAAATAACTTTATTAAAATTTCGTTGATATTTTTTCTTATAATAACTTAATTGTTATGTCTTTAAACTGAGCTACAAATAATATATTTCTCCAGTATTTTATTTTTGTATTTACCACATTTTCAATAACGATATGGTATAAATGAGTATTTGCAAACAAAATGATGTGTTAAATTTTACAAGAAGCGCTTGCGCCTGTTATCAATTTAGTGGGCAGAAACGTCGGTGCAGCGTTGAAATTCGCATCAGTTGTAAAGCGCTCTCTATAAAGTGTAGAGGCAAAAGCTTTCTACTCTACAAACTTTACAGAAATAAAAGAGATTTCTTACAGTGCGTTGATTATGTTGCAACAATTATTCATATCTTTAAATTTATTTAATGATTCAAGACTGTTTTTCAAATGTGAAGTGATTTTTTAATGTTTTCATATTTATTCAATTTTTTTTTGTGTTTAAACTGATAATGTTTTTTTTTTATATATTCAAGTATGCAATGTTGTTTAAAATACTATAAATATAATGGTGGATATATTAAAAAAAATGATAAAGTGTTAAAAAATAAATTACATAGTACAATTCTATCTATAATCGATGGGTGTGAATATTATTGTATATTTCCTGTCGAAACCATAAACTATCCATCTTTACAGGTAAGTCCCTTTATGCGTTCATTTTTTAACAAAGATAGTATTTATTCAACAAATTTGTATAAAAGTATCACATTTATTTTAGGAGTAACTAGATTTTTTTTCATTTAAAACTAATTGCATGTCAAATTAAAAACACAAATTCAATGCATAAAAAAATATATTTATAATATAAGTATATTATCAATCAAAAAGTTTTAATTTGATAAAACTGATAAAATAATTGACTCGATTAGTCGTTAGTCTAATATAAGAAAATTATTGGGGATATCAATTACAAAAAGCACAATAAACCCGGTTTTTTTATTCATTTATGTTGATTTTTATAATAATTTATTTAAAAAAATCAGTTATTTCTATTTATTATTTGTGAATTATTATAGAATCGTTATAAAAGTTCTTATTTGACGTTTTTTATATCCAAATTTAAAAAGTCAAAAAAATAAATTTGCAAATTTGTGATCATATCCTGGCTATGAAGACAAACAAACAAAAATTTGACAAAAACAAAGATTTTACCGGGTATTAGATCAAACTTGTATCCTATGGACATATAATCAAAAAGTATATCTATTAAGTTACTTATAATCACGAAATTCTAAATAATGAATAATTTACATGTTTAACAAGTTAAGTTTTTAGAATTGTAAATAGATTAAAATGTGACAAAACAGTTTTTATTTATACAAGTACAGTAAATTGAAATAATTCTTAATTTTAATCAGTTTTTGTAAAAATCTATTATACTGTAATGTATTCTAAACCAAATATATAGTAGTGCGATGCGCAGATGAAATAATATAATACACAGATACAAATTGATTGTATTAAATCTATGAAGCCAATCATGCAAATAGAAACCGATACAGGACATATCTTTTACCGAAAATTGTTCAACGTTATTAGTCGGTTATGTTTAAGCTCTCTACTCATAATTACATGTTTATTTAATATTATGAAAATACATACTAGTAACTATTAAATAAAAAAGTGATTAACTTAATGCATTATAAATTATTTCACTATTATTATTTTGCTATTAATAATTTTTCATAAAATTCAATTATATTCAGTAATTTATTTTCAAATATAACTGAATATATTAAAAACGTTTTAAAACTATTTTTACATCAACTAGACAAAGCAAACGCATAGTTCATGGTTTAATTTAAATGAACAACTTTAGCACTCAGTATAAAATTAAAAACTGAATTTGTCCTTAATTTGATATTTTTAAGTGACAGCCGTTTTTAATATATTTCTATAAAAATTATGTCCAAAGTTTGTTGATTTATCATGTTATACAGCAATTTAAATTTATCAACATCCTGAATGAAAAAAAAACATTAATATTATTAAATACTTATTTATCATGTATCATTAGTAAAAAAATTAATATTTCATATATGAAATTTTAATTCACTCCCTATAACATCAAAGTTTTAATACTGTAACTGTACCAAAAGTGTTAATTTTTACAACTTTACCAAAAATCTTTGAAATAACTATTTGCATATTTTTTAACCATATCCGCTACAAAACGATGCATATGGATTTCTACAATATGGATATTGTTTTGACAGTTTTTTTGAGTAATGATTTTCATTATATTCTTGGGAAAATTGCATTTAGAATTGTGATTTTTTTTTAAATTACAAGGATTTTCCAAAAATTTTTTAAAAACGTTTCACGTTTCATTATTATCAATTTTATTATAATTTAAGTTTTGCTGTAATAACGTTTTTGCCATATTTTGTACACATTCAAAACACATAGATGAGATAACAGTTTTTAAGAACTCTGTAAATATTTTTTGTATGAAAATAAAACTTAACTATTAAAAGTGATTATTATAAAAATATTTCTATGTAAAAAGGTATGGAAAGGATGATTTGAAAATAAATTACGAGTACTATATTGTTAATTTAGTAATTTGCATAGTTATAAATTTTACATATTTGTGTTATTTAACGAATATCGATCATTTATTTAAAGCAATCAAATTTGTCATAGTTACGTATAAAATGACACGTAGTAACTATATTATATTGTAAATTACTCTTTCAATACAAATCGTTATCAAAACAGTTTTTGTCAATCACTCTATATTGGATAAAAAATGGAAAAAATATTTTTGAATGCTTTTTAACAAACAGCTCAAAAATAAATAAAACCAAAACACGAATTATTTATTTATTGTTCTGATGAAATTCATCAATCATCGTTATAAATAAGAAGAAACAGAGAAATTGCTGATGAAAACTCATTATCAGTTTACATTTTGTTTATAGAAAAGTAAAAAAGTTTACACAAACAATCCAAAGCTCACCACAGATACTAAAATAGAATGACTTAATTAACGTATCGTATATATACAATCAAACTCGCATTTGGCGTAGGATACTATTAATAATGATAATCTTCTATAAATAAAATAATTAACTTTTGTTTTTTTATTTAATAGCCGTGTTCTTTTTTAAATAACGGTGAAAATATTTTTGCAATATTATTTTTGATCGCTTATTTATAGTAATTTTTAATATTATACTTTTATTACAATTTCAGTTTTAGTAGAGCTTTTATAATTTAAATATTCAAAATATACTTTAAATGAGTTGTCTATACAATAACACAATGAGTAGATATTTACTGCAAAAATATTATATATTTATCTAATGGCACCAAAAACATAACACTGATATAAATGAATCACAAATATCTTTTTAAGAAATGTCGATATGCTAATTTTGATGATTAAATAATCTTCAAATGGTCATTTCCTTACAAATTTCAGCTAATAAAGAGTAAATAATGTTGCAATAATAACATAAAAAATATTAGTTTTTGTTAGTTAATGATATATTTTTTTAATGCTACTTATTTAAATTTATTTTAATAGATTCGTTTATTTTTATGAAGAACATAAGCTTTATTATTTAACAAATATAAATAACTAGCTGAAACCCGGCATGCGTTGCTACGCCAGTCAAAGAAAGTTCATTCATTA
>JAPMAE010007821.1:0-11501 GCA_036584705.1 Rhyacophila sp. 25_7 | reverse complement strand
TAATAATTATTATTTTAAATAAAAAGGATCTTTACCCTTTGTAATATTTGGGATATAATATTATGACCGGAAAATGATGACACAAATTTCCTAGTAAGTGATACAATAAAATTATACCGTTCTTTTCAATAAATATAGTAAATATTTTTTTCACTATATACAAAAACGTAATTTACCTACACAGGAATCATATGAAGTGCTAATACGAATATTGTATATTCATATAATTCACTTTAGCCTCAATATAGTGAATGTCTTGAGGTCAAGAAGATTCTGATGGGCGGGTCATGTTGTAACTTACGATGAATCTAGAACTCTCAACAAGGTATTTGAAGAAACTTTTTTAGGTACTTGACCCTTGGGCCGCCCCAGAATGAAATGGGCGGAGAACGTAACCAGAGACGCAAAAATGTTGAGTGAATGACTAGAGAGAGAAAGAGCTAGATACAGAGAGGTCTAGAGGGAAGTTGTGCAGTCGGCCATGAACTCGAATAAATTGTAGCACCAATTTATTATAATATTCATACAATGCATACTATGCATACTATTTTCATTAATTTTATTGGGATAGAAAATACCATACAGCAGTAATTAATAAAACAGTAGCATACCATAAACTTCAATACACAGTGCTCTGATTCTATATAATAAAACGTAATATGTCTGGACCAAAACGGCTTTAGAAAAACAAATCAAACTTGAACCGCTATTCAAATACGGTTTTAACTACGTTAAATAGCACGAATAATTTACATTTCAATTCTGAAACAGCATTATTATACTACATAACTCAATACGACGCCAAAAATAATTGACACACGACACTCCTACAGTTTTTTTTTGTAAAAAATCAATAATAATTTTCTGTGGTTTTCTACCATGCGGTACATCAAACATTTTATTATAACAATACACTGTATCTGTATAGACTGACTATATAGTCGTATTTTCTATTGTCTATAATTATTTATATATGTATTAAGTAATTAACCATAACCACAAGTAATCATAAAGGGTCTTCAAAATGTAGTTAGTCTTTTAACAATTTTTTACTAGTCACAATTTGAATTATTGGCGTAACTTTTTTGAGTTTTTCTTGGCAATAATAACAGAAGATTTAACTTTTGAATTTTCTTTTGCGACCATTTACGAGATTTTGGAGAAACTCGCAACCTCCGTTTGCTAAGCAGACGCGCTATCCACTAGTCTAACGATGGCTACTAAATAAAAATATTTTATCGCCAAATAATTGTTTAAGTGCCTATTATTAATAATGTTTAAATACGCGAGTATGTGATTTAGATGCAGTCACTTAATACTGTCTTTCCCTATATCATTTTCGTATAATAAGCCTTAGCGGTAAAATATCTCTTCTATTTTTATTTATCGCTCCGGAAAAATGGTTTTTCTTATGAAAGATGGTCTTATTAGCGATGCAGATAAGAAAAGTCGCTTCGTTGTCGCTCTGACGTTGTTTTATGAAGCACTCCCCGGGGGGTAGATGAGGGTAAGTAGGCGTCTATGGGGTGTACTAAGGTACCTTCAGGATAAGCAGGGATAGTGTTGCCATAAATTTTCCGCCTGTCAAAAGACACCAAAGTACGAGCCCGCTAAATGCGTGACTTAAAAAAAATTCTCAAAGTGATAAATTTTCACGGCAGTGAATTGTTATTATGCATTTTTTTTCGGTAATGAAGCTAGCACTCCGCTATTAAAACGCCGCATATTTTTATTTGTTTCTCCTTCGAGTAAATACATTAATTGAAAGCATATTCATATGCAATGTAAGTAATTAATCGACAAATAAGTATTAATTTTAACATATCGTCGACATACTTGCAATAGGCGGTAAATCGAAAAAGTTTCGACTTAATACGACTAATGCAGTTTAGTAGATTTTATTCTTAGATAGACGTTTTATTTTTCGGTAAAATAAACTTTGCCATATTCTTCTGTAATATTGAAATATCACTACCTTATAAGTCGATATCGAATATTTTATTACTGACAAAACACATTAAACCGACTGAGGATTATTTGTTTGGTTGGTCATGTTAAATGTTTCTAGGTATATTCTTATTCTGAAAAAAAAAACGTCAACAAGACTTACACAGTCCCAGTTATCCTTACATATTATAGTTAATTGTATGTAAGAAACTCAAATTTTAAAATCAATTTTCTCACACTTTTTTTGACTTAACGCCCTCTACCAGTATACCGACGATATGTTTCATTTTAATTAAAGAAAAAAACTTCAATAAGAAGTATAATCCAAGTATTAATAATTATGAGAAGCTATTATATTGAAATAATAAAGCGTATTTCAGATATTTTTTCTACAAATTATGTTGAAAAATAAATAAGGAGTACGATTGGTTGTATTTTTTTCTGTACAGAAAAGTGCGTTAAAATGTAGAGAAACAACTGCTCCACAAGAAAACATCTTGATGGAAAATCCATATTTGAAAAAACTTAACAACTCACATATCCAAAAAGAATCTGATGAATCTTGTAAGAAGAGTAGAAATCGGAAACGCCACCTTCTTTGCGCTGAAGATTAAAGTCCAAAATCCTGTCTTAGTAAACAAGTTTTTGGGGTTCTAATTTGACCTTGAAACTTATGGTTCTGTATGGATATGAATCTTAGAGTCTGGCAGAGAAACAGGAAAAGGCCCTGCGAGTATTTGAAAACAAAATACTCCGAAGAATATTTGGGCCAGTTAAATAAAACTAAGAATTTCGTATATGTATTAATGTTGAGCCCCAACATAGTGAATGTCTTGAGGGCAAGGAGTGATGGGCGGGTCGTGTTGTAAGGTGCGACGAATATAGAACTCTCAAGAAGGTGTTTGAAGAAACTTCAGTAGACATTCGACAAGTCTCAGAATGAGATGGGCAGACAACGTAACCAGATATGTTTTTTTTAAGTGTGAATGATTGGAGAGAGAGATTTAGAGATATTGAGGCTTGGGGGGAGGTTGTGCAGTCAGCCGTGGATCTGAATGGATCGTAGCGCCATATTTAAAAAATTATAACAACATACGCAATCGATATAGATTTTTTTATACATATAACTGCGTTATTATTTCAATATTACACAATTAATAAAATAATTTATTACTTTTGCCAAGAATTGAATGTAAATAAAATGCTCCACTGTAGTTGTTTAATTATTAAAATGAAAACATTTTAACTCGTGCATTGCTCACTAGCTAAAAACCAAACTTTTCTCTAAGCTAGTGATGCGCAGATCATGGGTCGCCAAATTCAAAGAATTTTACACAAAATGGGGATCGGAAATGAAAATAGTTTGCGTACCACTGCATTTAAGCCATCATAGACAACAAATATTATATAACAATATCTGATAACATATTTCAATCAAGTGTTGGTTTCTTTGAAAATGATGACATTTTCTCCGCTCTCCTTCGCTATTAATAATATTAAGCTCCATTTTCCCGTTATCTACAATATACGAGTAACATTGAAGAAGTATTAATTGAAACATTAGTTGTATATTGACACAACAATTTTATAATTATCTTTGTACACTTGATAAGATATCACATAATACTTTTCAGATTTAATCACATTCATGAACCATAAAGACATCGATATGGGACTACCACACCGCATGTACTGACCCATCACTCACACGAGAGGGATATCTGTTACGCAATTTTATTGATATTTGGGGTCGGAACGATTTAGGTGAAGGTGGAATATCGTCCTCTTGGGTCACACTCGAAGCCCGACCAATTGATGCTATATTCATTGCGGTTCGCCACCATCTACTTCCCAGCTTAGGTACATTTATGTGAACCAGAGACGGAGGGTGTTTTATTCTAAATTACCTTAGTTTTAAATTTTATTTACTCAGTGAAAAACTATATTTGCTACAAAATAGACCATATGAATTTTTACAGTCTTTACATTAGTTTTAATAGATTTTATGAAAATAAATATTAACTGCACTAATTTGGATTATTCCCTGGTAATAAATTCATACAAAACGCATGCGTAATTATTCGTTATTTGTTTCAAACTCTCAACTTACGGATTAACATGCAAATCTGCTGTTTGAAAAGTAATGCTAGACCATACTATTATAAAAATAATCAGTTATAAATGAAACACTTTATGTGAAACACCTTGTAGGTGAGTGGACAGCGCATCTGACTCACGAGCTGAGGGTCTAAGGTTCAAATCCCGTGGCTGGCAAAAATTACACAATTTTTTTCATGTGCATTTTAAATAAGGAGATAGGACATACTGGTTGAGCTAATAACTGTCAATTTTTACTCATTAACAGTCTCAATCTCGTCAAAACATCTTTACATTTTGAAGATTTATATGCTTCATTTTGGGGCGGATACGGTTAAAAGAATAAAAAAATATATATTTAAGGCGGTAAGCTATAATATCATAGCTTTTTTAAAGACTTTACATGTTCATATTAACACATAAATGGGTGGTTCTTACACTAAAAAAAATGCATTTATGGAAAAAAATATATAAAATTTACACCAGCGCCTGCATACACGCGCTAATGTGTACATTAATGGGATATCGTAATAAAAAAGGTTTTATTAATTCAGTTTACTGATATATTTTTTTATTTTAAGTTTAGTAAATAACAATTATTGTGTTTTTATGAAAAGTTTGTAAACGTTTAGAAATGCTGGAAAAAATAATACTAATGATTAATGTTGAGAAGATTTAGTATTTAAGTATGTCACGAAAAACTGGTTCCCAAGGAAACATATTGATGAAAAAATCCCCAATTGAAAAGATCACTGTTTAAATACATGGAAACCAACGTCTCCGAAAATAATGAAATGACTCTGGAGCTTGCAAGCCGGATAAAAAGTGGAAATACAACGTTTTTTGTATTGAAAGTCCAAATCCTGTCAAAAAAAACAATTTCAAGTTTATAATGACAGTGAAAACTATATTTCTCTGTGGAGTGAATCGGAGAAACAGGAAAAAGCCATGCAGGCATTCTAAAATAAGATACTTGGACCAATCAAAGAGAATTAAGGATTTCTAATGCTAAGCTCTGTGAGCAATCTAGCCCCAATATAGTGAAGATACTCAGAGTATATATATAATATGTTGAGAGCAAATATACTCAGATGTGCGAGTCATGTTGTAAGGTGCGATGTAGCTAGAACTCTCAAGGTGTTTGAAGGAACTTCAGTCGGCACTCACAGCCCGTCGGACACCACCAGTGTGAAATGGGCAAATAGCATACTAGAGATGAAAAATAGTTGATGTGAATGAATGGGAAAACAAAGCTAGAAACAGAAAATTATAATGGGAGGTTTTGCAGTCAGATATGGCTCTGAATGGATCGTAGCGCCACATTTAACCACAATAATATGAAACATCTTTTGATTCTGAATAATGTGAGATACGGTACTACTTCTGTAAATACAGTGTTATTAATTAGGTTTGAATTGTAGTATGCCAGAGTATGACAATTTGCAGAACATATCTGATTGGCCAGATAATTTTATATCCAATAATTTACCGTAGTTTTATAGTTTTGTTTTGAATGGTAAAGTATTGTAAATAATTTGATAACCAATTTTTATTTAAATCATAAAAAATACTATACGTGCAACGCCACTGTTGATCTCACGTGATGCGACACCAGGGGCTCATGTCCGTGATTGAAGAGAAGTTGTTCGACATTTTTTAGAGCTTTTTACCCACCACCTATAGCACTAAACCCCGCTACTAAAGGATGCTTACTGCCTTTCGACATAATGTAATACTAACGTTTTTCTAAATATTTGATTTTACGACGAAGCGATGCAATCGGGAAACGAGAAGACTCGAAATGGACAGTAATACAAAGCTTTCAATTTTATCACGAAAAAACATCAAAAGCTTCGTCCAATATAATACGTATATATTATTTATTTTAAAACAATTTATTTTCATCACTTTTGCGACTCATTCTTGTATAGATTCTCTCACGTTAAGAAAAAATTGATTTCATTGTAATTTAAAATTTATAAGGAATCTTTACTAAGTCGTATATTTTTTGGTTAATATATGGTATTGATGAGAACTCTTCCATTCTATCCATTCATTAATATCTATTTGACCGATAATTACCTGAGAAATCGAGAACATCAGTATGTAAAGCTGAGAAATTTAGAACTAAGTTCCTGTAGTTGTGGTGACATGGAGGTCAACGACTATGCTCAATGTAATTATCTCGACTATCGACATCTTCCATTTGAGTGGAATTAATTTTAAGCGGATTTTCTTCTTTGAATTTATTTTTGATAATGAAATTTTTAGAGCTCAATCGCTAGATTTCTTTGAGTATAAATATATTTTATGTTTTTCTTTTATTGATTTTTGTATATATTTAATTCCTTTGTTAATTATTTGTTGCATTTATTTCATTTTGTACTCATATTATGTTTATATCCTTATTTTATGAACGCGTTTTACTAATAATTTGTATTATCCATAATATGCAGACAAAATAATATTTAAAATTTATTAATTAAAATTAAAACTTATTAATTACTTTAATAAATTTCACGGCAAAAACTTAATTTATTACTCGTAAATTAGACTGTTTCGAAACTATGCTGTGAAATAATTATGTTGTTTCGTATTTCTTCTATCTTTTTTTTTAATATTTTTAATCTCATACAAATACAGACTAGATACTTGGTTATTGTATGTATCTTCTATAAAACATACAAACATTTAAATTTTAGAGTTATAATATATACAAATCATTAAATGGGAAATATAAGAATAAAGCTACAAATGATAGGTGTTATTATTCAGAATTCTTAATAAAACAAATTTTTGAGAACATTATTTAACAAACTGATATATATTAAGTCAACATTGAGACAAAAAAATGATGAGTTTAATCGATAAATCAAAACTTTGTAAACAATATAATCATTCAAATATTAATACATACATTTTCTGACATATTATCATATCCACGTAATGAAATTTCATTTGAGTTATCATCGTCTTTAAAATATTTTTTACGAAAATATGAATCATAAAATATTAATAAACACATGCCAAAAATTGTTCTTTTTCTCTGGCAAAAACAACTAAACGTTTCATATTAACTATTTATCGTCGTCAATGCGACGCTACAATTCTTCAGACCTATGGCCAAACTTTTTCGTGTTTAGCTCTCTCTCTACAGTCATTTATTTTCAGTTTTTCTGTATCACTCATCGCACCATTCAACCATCTATCAATACTATTTTTTTCTTAAATATGCTCTTAAAAGTAACAAATTCATTGCATCTAACAATATAATTTGCCCACGAAAAATGTCTCATAGTAGATATCATACTAAATATAATATTTTATAGTATTTTTTTGGTGGAAAACGATAATGTTTTAAAAATATCATATTTTTATGCACAATTCCCATAAATCATGGTTTTATGCATCAATCTATTGTCATCACAATACTTTAATCTGCGAAAGTGTCTTCACAAACAAAACCTTTCATTATGTATTTTAGTAAATCTATTTTGTCAAAAAATTTTATGAAACTTTAAAAATATTTCATTTATATTAATTTTTCAAATACCTTCCGTCTTTACATAGGATATATTAGCTAGGCTAACAATCAATATTTAAAAAAAATCAATATTGTTATTTACAATACGTACTTTTATATACCTGATATATAACACAGTTTTTAAACATGTTTCAGGAAACCAGTTGTGATTTTTAAAAGATATATGTGTCAATAAATACATAAAAACTTTGTTATTATTTCAATATACGGATTTCACCAAAGACGTACAGTAGAAAAAAAATATCTATCAAAGTTGTCCGATTATCTTCAAAATGTAAAAATGCGGCGCGTACACTATTCATCATGACAGTATAGTGATGAAACGCTCACTGCGTACGTATCTCGTCCGAACGTAGTGAATTAAACTTCATCATATTCAGTATATATATTGTTTTGTTATAAGAAAGGTTACTACGAATATATACGTGATAAATTGTATTAAAAATATTGCCTGAAGATGCATTGTCTCGATTACTATTTCAGTATTAATTTACTAAATCTACAACTCTTCGCGATGTTAGCATTTAATTGTTTATCTCACGTGACGTGCACATAATCCAGGTTCGATTCCGTGAAGAGTTGCTCTCTTTGTGGGAAACTCGTGAGTCAAGGTGTAGGCAAGACAGATTGTTTGCACGCAATGCTCATGTTTTCTTTACAACTTATCTTTGTTTCGTTCGCTTTGTCTCCAATCACGATTATTTAATTGTTTATTTATAATGAGAAGGTGTAGAAATAAACGTCTTTTGTGAACAGAGTTTTGTATATGCAATGGCATTGGTTTCAAATTTTCGTCACCATAATAATATAATGAAATATTCTTTCTTTTCAACCATAACCACTCAAAAATAAAAGCATATGGATCTTCACTGGATTGTTTACAGTGTGAAGATTTTTTTTCAAGGTTTTTTCAAGTAATAATTGTCACTGATTAGCTTAACTCTTTGGTCCATATCCTGGTTTTAAATGTAGATGAAAAAATGTGCATTTTCCATCTGGCTTTTATATATGTATAATATATCAAAGAAACTTTGCCGTTTTGTAATTTTCATATATAAAACCTCCATTTATTTATAACTGCATCTGTTGTTCTTTCATTTAGAATTTATCTGAAAACATATCGGCTGTCCAATTTCAAAATCTAGTAAGTGTTTCAACACAATATGTTCAGGACGACCAAATTAGTTGACGAATTATCAACAAGAATATACAAGAATAATTGCGATGAACGGAACAGGAAAACAATATCAAAACCGATATGTGCGTTTACCAATTTCATTACCTAGTAAATGAGTATAAGTTATTAGATTTTAATATTTTTTTCTTAACTTACTAAGTTTTAAAGCTGTTTTCGAAGAAAGTTTTGTCGCGTGCTAGTTTTAGAAGAATAGATTTCACCCATATAGACACTAATTTCGTATAAAATATCGACAGTAAAATATGCATTTTAACATGGTAATTGTGTGAAAGTGCAGAATATGCATTAAAACGAAATTTCAAAAATTTCTCAGTTACTAGGTTTTAAAATTGATGGTTAGTCGATATGTAATAGATCAATGAAAATAAACTAATTTGAAGTGAAAACAAAATAGATGACCATAACGCAGCAAACAAGTGTTATTATATACATATATTGCAATTTTATATTTAAGAAATACTAAATTATTTCAGTTTATCATATTGTTTTAAATTTTGCCAGCATTTAAAAGTTCTATATCAATAGTTTCATTTACTGTCAATTTTAGTTGAAAACCCATAATACCAACACAATTTTTAACACTCCAACATTTTTCAACCGATGAAAGCAGAGTTAATACTTTAAAACATGTTTTGTGGAAATAACTCCATATTCACTATTTTTATGTATAGAATTTATTCACCACATTAGATAATAACAAATAATAAATAAGATTACATTATGCAGTTAATATTTAAAAGCGGTTTTAAAACCATGCCTTTGATAAAATTGTCTAAAAGTTTCTTATATGAAAACAAAGACAAAACATTCTGTACCAGTAAACAGTCTGAGCTTCAATCCATAGATTTATCCAGTAGCGGACGAATTTTAATACAATCAAATTAACTCTAACTATTTTCATTGATGCCTCAAAACAAACATACTCGTACATAACTTGCTAATTTATTTTATTTATTTTGTAGAAAATACGTAAATTCAGAAAATTAATATAGTTGTTTTATTTTATTACATAAAATTTATCACACACTGTTATGTTTGAAAACTTTTTACATTAATGTTTTTATCAATATTCAAAACTTGAACTAAACAAGACTTAATATTTATTTTTGGAATATGGAAGATGACATAAGAACCAACAAAGCGCGTGACGTAAATGTGTACATGTGTGTTGTATTAAAACTTTAATATTGCCCTAGATAATATATATATATATATAGCCCTTGATAGATAAGGTTCTTTGGTTTATATTTATGGTTTGGCTGTCTACACTTCGGTCAAATATTTAATCTGATCACGTTCAAATTTTTCGCGTCGAAATAATATCGTTGAAAAATTTCCGAATATAAATTTTAAAATATGACCGTGAAACCTATAAATCTATATTGACGTGATACTTGTAACCTGACAGAGAAACAAGAAATAGCCATGCAGGATTCTAAAATAAGATATTTGGAACAGTTAAAGAAAATAAAGGATTTCGCATCCGTACTAATACTGAGTTCCGTGACCATTTTAGCAACAACATAGTGAATCTCTCGAGGGCAAGAAGACTCACATGAGCGGATCGTGTTATAAAGTGCAATGAATCTAGAACTCTCAAGAAGGTGTTTGAAGGAATTCTAGTAGGAACTCAGCCTACCTGTCGGCCATCACAGAATGAGATGGGCAAATAACGTAACTAACGATACAAAAATGTTGAGTGCAAATAACTAGACAGATAGCTAGAGATAGAGAGGTTGTGCAGTGGGCCATGGATCTGAATGGATCGTAGCGCCATATTTAATAATAATGATAAAAATAAGCATAATTTAATATATTTTTTGATTTGATGCTTATGTTTTATAATAATTAATCATTTTTTTTCTATAAAATTCATTCATAAGTATGAAGACTTCTTCTAAGTAGACGTCACTGATATTTTCACGTGTATGTGTGGCCGCAAATGATATCAATTTCATGAGAACGGCAAACACTTGTTCCTCCTATCCATATCCTCGCAGTAAAGTAATGAGGAATAATTGTTATCGCTTTTTTACATGCACCACACACCTGAACATATAAATCTATTATAGAAGCAATACTCCAGCGAAGACGGAAAGCGCATCTGTTGATTTCGTTCTGTAGGCTTTCATCAGCGAAATGAGACCCAATCACTGTCTGGAATTGAGTTTATGTGCCACGGTCGATAGTGAAGCTCCATTGTGCCAATCGTGGAAACGCAACTAGCATCACGGGCGGTGCTTCAGCCCTCTTCAAAATCTGAAGAAAAATCGTATAAAGAGGTTGTGAATGACTTAGTCATTAAAACCGCCCTCTCTATTTAGTAGAAAAGGTGGACGGCATCCAGCGTCAGGAGGCAAACGTTTCTCTTTCTTTCAAGATGTGTCCTAAAGATTTGAGGTGAAGAGACTGACGCCCTCACATTGGACCAATCAATTTTTTACAGGACATGGTAAATTTGCTACCAAGCTCTATAAGCGTGGTAAGCTAGTAGAGAGGCCTAACTCTGCTTGCGGCCATGACCAGCAGACTGCTAAGCATGTCTTACGGGACTGTCCATTAATAATTTTACCTTGTACAGAGTTATTCACCAGAATATGTCCTCACACGGGTTTCATCGGGCATACAGATTTGGTATCTACCTACACTAATTTCAAGGGCTTTTCCAAATTTGCGGCATTTTTTGGGGAGAAATTTCAGACGGACTCCCAAGTA
>JAPMAE010007807.1:0-11509 GCA_036584705.1 Rhyacophila sp. 25_7 | reverse complement strand
TGCACTGGAATATTTCAAATCTGGTCAAATCACGTACGTGCATTTAAATATTTATTATATTTCATTTAAAAGGTTATCTGCTAATAAACATCATTATTTTGTTCTACTTTAAGTATATAATAAGATGAAATAAAAAATCTCAACATAAAACAAAATTTGACATTAAAACAAAAAAAGATTGTTTGCCGAAAATATTGAAATTTTGATATTTCGCTTTTTGTAACTAGACGCTTCAATTATTGCTAGTTAAAAATGCAATGCAATCTTTACATTGTGAAGATCCATATACGCCGTTTTGAAAATTATCAGCACTTAGGCTAAAACATCTATTGGCTACACTATCTTATTAGCGTATTTTGCTCAGGCATTGCTGTGTAGATGTGCATGTATTATTTTAGTTTATTTTCAATTACTGTATGAGAAAAACAGCTGATTTACTCATTGAAAGAAGCGCTAAGGATCATGAATCAATATCCACATTCTGTAAAAGCTTCAATTGTCTTGCACCGCTCAAGCTTCCCTAGCATCCGTCGCGGACATATTCTGTTCAAGATTAACATAAATACATTTTTTTTAGTACTAGACTCTATAAGATGCAATAATTAGCTGCCAATAAGTAGCGCCGTCAGTATTCAAGTATTAAATAAGAGGATTGTTGCTTTTTAAAGCGAATTCTCATCTATTACATATGGTTATAATTTTATTTTTAAAAAATCATTAAATTTACTTTACTTAAATAACGAAAAATTGTCATCTGTCTCTTGAAGAAAATTATTTATTATCAATACTTTTTAGTCCGCCACTGCACGTGAGATCGGAATTACGTAAATATTATTTTTCGGGATTTTTTACTAGAGTTCACCGAAACTCTACTTACAGGTTAGAATGGCGGAGCAAAAAAAGTAAAACATCACAAACATCCATTACCTAGATCAGAAAACAGATATCGATTGAAAAAAAAAAACAACGTGTGAACTTTACTCACCTGTCTTAATCTTACAACTAACATACTATGTACGTTTATGTAATACTAACTTCCTACGTCTCAGATGTTGAGTAATTTTGCATGAATGATTGAGTTGACATTGTGCTTGAATTACACTAGATAAATACGATATTACTTTTTTTATAATATTGATATTTAATAAGATACATAACGTTGTATATTTAACTCTATATTGTTGTTTGTTCTGATTTAGTTAAAATGTATTTTTACAAGAAAATGTCTTCAAAGAAAAACACATGTGTACACAGTTTTGTGACCAAACTGTAAATTAAATAACTTTGGGTAATAATGAAAAATGTATAAAAGATCATTTGAGCTATATATTATCATGATATGAATATCCAAATGCTGCACATGCAAATGAAAAATTTTATTAAACATTTTATACGTTATTTAATAAAAAAAATCTACAACTAAAACTGTTTTTGGGAAAAAGTTATTTATAAAAGAATGTTCTATTATAAATAATATCCGTAATGACTTTTTAAAATAGTAAAATAAACATAATTTTCAATGTCAGAAGATTTGGCATTTTACTTTTCGCGCTCTTCAATCACTTATTTTTTATTATTAACTTATGATCGATTATTATACTATTTGAATATAAAAAAAATATATATATAACTTTCATTACTTTAGATCACAAAACTCACGACTTAAAATAAAAACGCATGGTGTAGTAATCGTACTAAGTGTAGACAAATTCCTCTCAGTATATATTTTTTAAATAATTTATTTCCATCAAAAATAGTATAGATATATTTATAATTACCAATATTTATAAAATATTCTTCCACGCCATCGTTTTTTTTTAAATAGTGTGAAAAATCCGTATTAAATTATTTTTCATTGAAATATTTACCCTTATGGCTTATATTCACCAAATGGAATTAAAATAATTCAAGATATTTTTTTCTCTCATTTCTTACAAAACTTTTGACTGAGTTTTAAAATTACCTTTATTCGTATTTAAAATATTTTTGGAAAAGGAATCAACTTCTTTTGATCATAATTTATTATTAAAAACCCTAATTTCAATGTTGATAAAAAAGTTACAATTTTTAACTTGAACAATACTTATCAATATAATTATATAAATAGAAATTTTCAAAGATAAATCTGTACAAAATTAATCAGGTGTGCTAAATTTTCTGTTGTTTCTTAAATATATATTGTTTTAAAACGTAGATTTAAAAAAATGTTAATTGATCACTCTAGGAAATTTCTATAACAAAACACAGTATAATACAGTAAAAATTACGTTAATTATTGAAACATACAAATTTTTCTTTGAATTTTTTATTTTTTTAATTGTTATTATTTAGGGGATTATTAAACATTTCTTTCATTAGAAACTTGTTATATTTTTTACATTACAGATATGTTTATCATTCATATTTTCTTTGACGTTAAATATAATTATTGGGTTTCCAAATATTTTTAATTGTATAATAAATACCTCTTTTTCAAATTATTTGAAGTATGTATGTGTTTGAAGATTCAAGTAATTTCAAATATTTTTTTATCAATTGACAATGTTGTAATGTATAAAACCGATCTTGAATTATTATAAACATATTTTATATAAATAAATATAAAAATTTTTCAACTACTTCATTATGAAGCTTTTTTACAAAGAATTTACATAAAATGTCAACGTTACAATTAATTACAGAGAGGTTTATATTATCAGCTATCATAAATCAGTATGAAAAAAGTGCAATAACCAATTATCCAGAATGTTGAAATTGCTTCGTTTTCATATTTGTCGTTTTAAAATATAATAAAGGACCAATTAAATGTATTGTTTCCTAGTTGTTATCTTGTTCAAACAACTATACATACAAGTCATAAGGTAAAATTTTATTTAGTTAAACAATAATAGATATGTTTCATATATTATTATAAATATGAATTATATGTTCGTTACTTTCTCTGTCTCCAGTGAATGTTAGACTTAATAATATCAAGTATTATAATATTATTTCTACTTTAAATGGGAACCAAACATAAATTTTGTCGTCTTATCTTTACGCCCAGGGCCTTTAGAGAGTTTCCCCACTTAAAAACGTTGAATAAAGGTTATATTTTCGTTGATATTCTCCCCAATTTCATCCATGATTTTGTCTTAACCTCTTGAGACTAGCAATCTATCTTTTTAATATAATACATATTGTATTTTATTGTATCGATATTTTTATGCTACTATACAGGTATAATATTAATGTGGATATTATATCAATATTACAACCAGTGGGGATCGTCCCTGTTTTTTATACATCAAACATTTTAACCGCGCGTAACAAGAAAAATGCGATATAAACGTTCTATCACTACTTGTTTGTGATAGATTGTGTACGTGCCGCCTTTTTTATTTTAATAAGCAGATTTTTTCAACTAACTTATCATATATGACAAGTAATGGTTATATTTTATTTTGCTGGGAATTCATTTTTATTTTTCATGTACTAGATGATGTATTAAATGTTTAGTGGTAAACTGTCAAATAGTTAAACGTACAGAGTTTTAAAATAATTATGACGATAGCAACAAAATTAAACTTTAATTCAATCAGTTCCATGACTAATTGCACAACCAACCTCTACAGTTCTCTGACTCTGCCTGAATTCACAATCAATATTTCTACATATCTTGTATTGTTATTCGTCTTATAAAATACCTGTAAAGTCTGCTTATAGGTTAAATTATTTTTTTAATACACATTAGAAGCTCACATTATTAAAAATGAATCTCTACAAATGTGATAGACACTTCTTAATTTGTCAAGTTTAGGTAAAAAAAAACTATTGCCATAGAATTGTTTATTACAATTAAATGATATTTGTTTCATTTTTTTTAATATTTATTTACTATGAAAAGGTTTCTGGAACTATTATTTACATGTACGGCTAAATTTAAAATATATATTTTTTGGAAAAATGTAAACAAACAAGTAACATACTAATATGATATTAGAAACAATATTTTTTTTGTTTGTAGTTTATACGGCTTTTATTATTTTATTAAAAAACTATTTTTGATCGTATTTTTTCACAAATTGATATTTAAACGTAATATTAGAATACAATTGGAATGAACCAAGTTTCGAGTAACACTCTAATATTGATGTATTCCTAAGAATTTACAAAGTTTTCACTAAAACTATTTAGTTTACTTCTGAATACAACTGTAAATATTCAAAAGAAAAATTCTGAAGTATTCAATCAGTATAATATTACATGATATAGATATATATTCGTATGTTAACACGTGTAGCTTGAGTTTTATCCAGATTATCTGGAATAGAGCCAATACTAGCGATATTGTAAAGCTGTCAGTATTTTGGCGTAGAAGTACTCTAAATACATTTGTTTCATAAAATTATTGAGTTTGAATGAAACAACTGACTAAAAAATTGGAACTGTATACTGAGAAAAAAATGTGTCCTCAGGTATGCTAACTTATTATATTGTTACCCATCGAAAGCTGTAGTGAACTAGTTAACTGATTATGTTATTTTTACTAAATACTTGGGATATGAGTATTTGTAATTTTTTAGATATTCGTTTTTCAACATCTTTTAAAACCGTATTTTAATGCTTCTACATTCTTTCTTTATTATAAATAAATACTCCTATAAAATTATAAATTAATCGCTTTCTTATTTATTTAAAGATTCATTTATTTTAAATTTATTGTTTTCTACCAATAAACAATAAAGTGTACATAAATTTTTCAAAAGCATCATTTTTTAACTATTACTTTATTCAAAACCTTTAAATGTAGTTACTTTGTATGGTACATTGATAAAACTATACTAAAGTTTTATTGTGAAAAATAATAATGAATATAAACAATACTATAATCCATCCATGTCCATAATAGGCTGCATAATCACCTTCCGGATTTCATTTTTTCTTTTTTTAACTTTATCTCACCAAAAGCTTTCTATACATATTTAATATATCTTCTATGATTTAGTATTTGTAAAATAATAATTTTGGATGACTTGAAATTGTACCTTAAATAAATGATAACGATGAATCAAATACACACCCTGTCCTTCAAAACACTTGCATATTTTATAAGAGCACTAACAAAATCACAAATCTCAGAAAAACTTAAGAATCTTTAGTGAATTGACTACTTATCATGCAATTACAAGTATAATACTAGTGGTAGTTATAGATGTAAACATTTCATAAAACATTTCCGCGTCATGAATGCGTCAAAAGAAGTTTAAAAACACCCTCAATCCCGAACCCTTTTCAAGAAGGCAAACAACTTAAATAAAATTTGAGTTAATTTTGGGCAAGTACCCAAGCACCGTCATTGAAACTTTCAACTTGTACTGGAATAGTTGAAGTATTGCTTAATCGTTTTGCCAAGCGGAAGCTTTTAGAATTACATACCTGCGAAGTTTAGAAATTAGTGAAAACGATAGGCTTCTTGCGCATGGAAATATTACATTCATAAAAGGTGCCCGGATAATAAGAATAATCTACAGGATTTGGTTCAAGTTTAATCATAGTATTATGCATTAAATATCGTATCAAATAAATTAAGCTTTCAGTACTATTTAAATTACAGACGATATCAAGGATTAGGAAGTAAAAGCTATTTTCTTGATTTTATTCCAGCTTTACTTCAAAAGAGGTTTACAATATTTGTACACAGCAACTATATTTATTAAATTTTAATATAATAGCTTTTCATTGAAGGTTTACAGTAAATATAAGTAATTATTTTTATGAAAAACAGTATATATATTACTTTACTTGTTACTACAAAATCAATAACATAATTTATTTAATTTATAACAATAATTTAAAATATCATAAGAAATGAAGATGATCATAATTTTTAACGTTTGTATACTATAAAAATAGGTATGAATAACAAATCATTGTCAACTGATCTCTTGAAAATGTGATGAAAAATAAAGTGGTATTAAATTATTTTAACGATTTTTTGTAGAAATTAGTATGAAAAGACTAATATTACATATGTAACGATAGGTTGTCACCAGAGAATGGCAGTAGATAAAATTTAAATACTTATCGATTTTCTGTTGTTTTTTTATTGTATTTCAATATTATTTTTAAGCATTATTAGCATACTCTTTGTCAAGTAGAACAATAAATACAAGTTTATTTATGTTTAAAAACTAAAATATATAGCTATTATTATAATCATCTTGTAGTTTTTCACAGTTCTTCGCTAATATAACTATTATCAAATTATATTAATATATACAAAGCGGATTTTACAAAATGGTTTAAAAATAACATTAAAAAAATAAAAAAAGGTTTATTTAAATATATGTAACTGGTTCTTATAAAGTGTATTTTATGGTGATATTCCTGTAAAGAAACTTATTAATTAAATGTGAGTAGCTATGAAAAAGAAGAACAATGTGAACAAAACTGTTCTATTAGATCAATAAATTCTCAGTATTGATAAAAAATACGCCAAATTGTATCATTATAAAAGTTAAACTCACTTCGTTTCATAAACTTTATAAGTCAATAAACGAATGAAAAAAATGAAAAAGAAAAGTTCGTCGGAATATGAAAGAATATTCAAATAAGAAAAAAATTCTTTCTCAGTTGTAATTATGTAAATAGACACAAGAATTAAAAACTTCAGAAAAGTTGAAATTTATTTCCATCATTTTTCATATGATGGCAAGGTGAAAATGGCTATTTGCTTTGTTTATTTACTGTATTTGGGGCATAGTTTAAGAACCTTTTGTTTTAATAAACGGTCATTCATATTTCTAGGTAAACTATTTTTATAACATAATCATGTAGGTATTATATATGTAATTAAATATTATACATTATCTTTTACCGATTTAGGTACTGGGTATGTGCTTGAGAATTAATAGTCTTAAACATCCATTACGCAACTTATATACTACGTCTAAGGTGGAGGCCTCAGTGAACGTGCGAAGTACATAGCAATCTCATGTTTATGAATTCGACTGGCATGAGTGGCGCCACCTAGAGTGTTTGGTTACGCGTACTTGTATACGTTCAGAGATGCAAGTTCAAACCAGTTTGTATTTTAACAGCGTTGGTGTGGGCATGCGTGTTGTCATTCAAAGAAATTCTCAAACGCTGCGCGTTTACTGAGGTCACACAATAAACGCTGTCTTATATAATTTCAATGTTAATATTTTAACGCAACTTTATAACTAAGCAAAGTTTCACCATTATATTATCATTTAACCACCAACATAAATAAACGTATTTACTCTCTGATGGATGAATTCATTTAAAATAAAAAAGTTTCTTAGTATTTTAGTCCATTGTCTTGAAAATATTGATGACCCTATTTCCTACGACAAGCTTATTTTGCTTTCATAGCCTATTGTTTATACTTGAGATTTTGGGATGCAGCCGAGTCAAGGGTGTACAGGGCTACTTAGATTGACTGTACTGTGGGCAGGGTTGGGGGGTAGGTTTTGGGTTTGCCTCATCAAATACGTGCCTCGACTACGTATTGGCAGGTAGGCAAAGGCCAAATACTCTTTATACGTGGTTCGCGATATTTTTAACACCACAATACACATGTACACGTTATTAAATACGATAAAGGATGGTAAATGCCCACTTTTAAAAAAAATAATGTATCCATTTTTTTAATGTCAATGAAACAATATTAACAAAGACATGTTTGATACATGGACTATAAGTAAACTATGCAATGTTTTTTGTTTTAACTTTTGATCTGAAAATTTAAAAAAAAGAACGATTTTTATGTTTCAATATGAACTTTTAGCAACTTTCTCATAATTATTTTAGAATAACTACAAAGTTATACATATTTCTAAAAACATCTTTATAACTGATTTCGTCTGTAACAAGATTTCTAACTAAAATAGTTAACAAAATTAAATCTTTCACTTATTACTTCTTTATATTGACCATACGTATTAATGAAATTCAATACAATATTAATAATATAAATTTATTTACATTCCCTCGAAAAGAGATTATATCGTTGTGAACAAGAAAATACCTCTCATATGGTTAAGTTAAATATGACATTGCGTAGAATTTCAACTATTCTACCGATTAAAAAAATCTCCAGTGTATTTACATTCTTGCCTTTAAATCTACAAAGCGTCTTTTAGATGTTTCAAAACACAATTCGTGATTCTCAAAAATCATTCTTTAGTTCCTCCTGAATAATTACATTTTTGCCCCAAGGTATTGAGGTATTTTCCCGTTGACGACAATATGAGACCTTAATAGCGTAAAAAATCTTAGCAGTTTTTTTTACGAGTAGCAGTTATCTATTTTTAGTTCGACCTATTGATCTTAGTCCTGGCTACAAATATAAATAAAAAAAACATTTGAACCAACGACACGCTATCTTACATCCATCTTCTACTATTTTCTTTTAACACACTGTGCATGATATTGCCGCCCCGTGTGACTCCGCTACGGGCAGGCTTAAAATCAAAATGTGGAAAATAAAATAACATTTTTTTCGAGCAGCGTCACGCAGGCGACCGCGCATTAACACGGTTGTGAGTACTGGTGGGTCAGTGGTACATACTTCAAAACCCGTCTTACATCCAGACATGTCCATGGAGCCGTGATAGACAACGCGGTAAAATAGTAGTATAGTTTAATTAAACAATTTCGTTATATTGCTGATTAAGTCTTGCACTTTTTGAAGTTACATATGATTGAAAAATTACCCCCGAAATACGTATACTTATCAATTAATGAAGGCGTAAAAGTACAGACAACCAAGGAAGTACCTGATTAAATAAGGTTACGGTTTTATTGGTATTAAAAGCCATAATTTTACTTAGATTATTGCACTTATGATAGTGATGATATTTAAAATATTAATTTATGCAAAATTGTAACAAAAATAACTATTTTTAAATATTTGGAAAAAGGCGCTCTATCACAAAGTTGATATACACGAAAATGATCTTGCTGCATAATATGTATAACTGAGGTTTATAGTCATTAATGTACATTCAAAAACTGTGTTGATTTGTTCAAGTGTTCATAATATAAGTATTAGAGAAATATTAGATCAACGCGCTTTGCGTACAAACAACATTAATTAAGGAAAACCAGATGGTTTAATCTTTCAATTATAAATATAAAATATGTAAATTTTTTTGTTGATGATTAATAATTGACGCATACAATTTCTTTCTATTTCTTCTTTTATTATATCATGAGAAAAATATCAACTACAAATTTTTATTTAATACTTAAATTTACAAGTATTACTTAATAATATTTTTTCCTCAACCTTGTTATGTTCCTTAACCAAACCATGTTAACAACACATATCGTTTTCATAAATCCCTGTTTCTGATCAATTGTCTTGCATATTCCTATGTAAATCTTCATAATTCTGAGAAATAGAACTTATGGGTAGTATTCAATTGCTTTCCGTAACGACTGAATCTGGTTGGCTTGAAAAATATGCATTCCTGATTGAAATGAAGTTCAACCATTCTCAGCATTCGATCAAGCCAATTTTGACGTCTTACCATTGATGTAATGATATGCTGCAGAGTAGTTTGTTCTATTATCACCATATTATGTATGTATTCGTACTACCTCACTCCTAGAATTTATCGCAAATGAATATTTTTAAAGTTCAATACTCGATATTTTTCAGACTTCGTAACGTGCTGTTATTCGCTATTATAGAGTAGCATTGTAAAAATGCAAGCATTGAGTAGGTGGCACTCTATGTATAACTCTATATCTCAGATATTTTTTTATTGAAATGCAAGTTATTTCAGTAAGTTCCATTTACTCGCAGATAGCGATCTCTCTTTGCAAAGTGCCATCTTTCGTGATGCACACCTATAGGTATATAAACTTATCGTCACTCTTGAAATTCTGTCCACCGCTTGTCATGGGGAATCTCCATTCCAACTAAATAACATACATGTGTATCACATTTTGTTATGATTTTTAACTTTGATGAATTTATCTAAATAATAATTTTATATTTATTTTTTACAAGCTTCAAGGATAAGCTTATTTCTCAATTTAAGATGTCATACGAGTATTGGCTGTACTTTTCAAAGACTTTTTCCATTGATAGAAATCATAAAGACTATAATTGATTGCATTATATTAGAAAATACTGGACATTAGAATATTTATGTATGCTTCATATATGCGTATTATTTTTTCAAAATACAAATATAGCTTAACGATCACCATGTTAAATAAATAACCAATTATTGTATTATAGCGTTCATAATTTATACTTCTAAACTTCTATAGGTATATCAATGATACTGATTATTTTTACTATGCACTAACGAATAGACTTTATTTTAATTTATTTGTATTTATAATAGTAAGCTCAATATGAAATAATAAAAGATAAATATGTTTATTATCGTGTTGAAAAGACAAATATAAGTTTAAAACTATTAACATATTAGAATTTAGGTGAAATATCAAGAAGTAAAAATATCTCTTAACGTACATATATATATGAATGCTATAATCTATATATTAAATCTAATAATATACTTCTTCAGTTTAGTTTAAACACCATTTGTACGTAATAGTTCTGTTTTAACTATTTTTTTTACTTCTGTTTACATATAGGAAACAGTAAAGAGAAAGTTAACATCTAAAATAATGCAACATCAAAAATGTATCAATTTTGTGTACAGGTAATTTATGCTGTTGCTGCTGTGCAACAAACCCAATACAATATTAAGAGAAAACTATAATTTACACAAACAAAACCTTTTATAAATTTCGGAAAACTTCTTCTACTCATAGAAAATTAAGCTTCTTTTAAAATAGCTGGATAAATAAGATAAGTATGTATATTTTAAGCGTGATTGAAAGACAACGTTATGAACACTTTTTTATTTACGTATAGTATTGCGGTATGCATAATGAAGCAATTAGAAGACTAAGTAGGCGCTTTACGTTGTACAGTGTCTACAGCGTACACTGTACGGCTACATGGATAATATGCATATACAATACTTTGTTAAAAAGTTTAAAAAGTAGGTTGATTCCTTGAATAAAGGGATTTTTGAACAAAAATATTTGTATATAACAGTATTTTGCACTTAATCGATTGAGATTTGATTAGGAAATAAGTATTTCCTCTTTGATTATACCTAACTTATAAAGTAGGCAAAATATATTGATTATAAAACAGTATTCAAATCAACTTAGTAGTAATTTTGATATATAGAAAAATAAACAGGTTTTAATCAAATATTGTTGATTTTGTTATACAATTTTTATTCAATAGTTCAACTATGAAAATCCTTTGAAAATGAGTTCCAATATTCAATAATGAATTTCTATCAAAACAGAAATATCATATAATTTAAGACCATAGATTGTAATTACGAATTTATTTTTAATTATTTATTACTTTTGGAATTAGTTATGCCAAATACTGCAATATAACGTAGATATACGTATGTGTGTGTTTGTGTGTGTTATGTCACATAACTGACCACTTTAA